>JAKCPI010017738.1:0-23898 GCA_023213315.1 Euborellia annulipes | reverse complement strand
CACGAAATTTTTTGATAATACAAATGTATTTAGAAATAAAAAGATTTCTAAGAATTTTTTTTCTAAAGATGATCATGAATAAATTTATTTATAATTATAAAAATCTGGAATGGCTGGTCACATAGGACAACTTTCGAAAATATTTTGTTTCAAGTACAGACTACTTATGGACTTAAAACTATTTCGAGGGAGTAAATGATAGTATACATTGTAAAGAGCATCTAAAAAATAATTGATTTATGAATTTTAATCAAAATAGTTAGAGCGAATTTTGAGAAAATCGCAAAGAAACTGAAAAAAATACATGGGTGACGTATTAGTACTCTTTGGCCGATTTTATTTTAGAGTTTATTTTCGCGGCCCAGTGGGATTATCTAACTTTTTAAATATAAAAATTTCTACCTCATAGCTCATTTCCTTCATACTTTATTCTGTTAACAGACAGACAACTTTGCGAACTTACTCTTCTGGACTCAAATTGTTTATTTTCATCAAAATTTCGACATTACCATTTCGAATTCAATACATTTTCTCCCTATATATGTGCTGTATATATACAGGGTGAAACATATAACGTTTGGAGTTTGAATCGGCTACAAAAAAAAAAAAAAAAAAAAAAACCAATGAATATTTTTTCAAAATTATGAGTTTAATAGAAAGATTGGGCATTAAAATTTAAAATGTTAGCCTGCTAACCTCGTATACCAAACGTCGCGGGTTCGACCCCAGGCAGTCCGATGATTTTATTTAAGCCATTTGGATACCAAATGGCTTAAATAGAAATGTCTGGACCCCCAATAGATATTTTCATGAAATAACGGTTATCGTCAAGTCTTATATGGCCTAAGTTGCCGAAAAGACTGTGGACATGAGGCAAAGTGTGAATGTTCAAAAAAAAAAAAAAAAAAAAAAAAAAAAAATTAAAACTCAGAATTTAGTAAACAAAAGAATTTGATAGAGAAAATTTTAAATTAATTTAGTACATCTAAAATCTATTATTTCACCTGAGTTTAGACCAAAGTCTGTCAAAACCATTAAACCGATATTATAGGATTGTTGCCGTTAAATGGAAAGTTTTTTTTTTTTTTTTTCACATCCCCCCTCCTAAAAAGAAGGTAGTCCCCCTAGTCGGTGTGTGTTGATTCATTACCAACGTCTAGTCTGACTCCTCCCCACACCACCACTCGACGTCACGTGTTCACTTTCGCAGCCATTACTTGTGCTTGGGAGGGCCCCAACCCCAATCCCCCGATACCACCCCTTAATGATGATGTTCTGCTGTGCTCGAGATTACAACTCAAACGCATCCCCCTACTCTATATCCTTTTGTTTGTTTCTAGCTACAAAAACACACAACAGATGATGATGATGATGATAATGATAATGATAATCCCCTCTCAATTGATATTATGTCCGAACATGACGTTGGACGGAAATACAAAATTTATATTTAAAAAAAAATCTATTGTTTAAATAATATAATTAATCATTTCATTGATTAGTCGCTATTTAAAAAAAATAAATAAAATAAATAAATAAATAATGACCGCCTATATTCTCCAGTCAACATGGTCAGGTTGAAATATTTGGACAAATATAGAAGAAAGTTCCTACGAAAATTCTAATCTGCATAGTCAAAAAAATGCTCTCTATTGTCAAATCTTAAGAACCATTGAAATGAGGTTAACTTAATAAAAATCATCACTTAATCTAAGTTTAACGATGAACCTGGTTTAGTCCACAAAATACCGTCACTCATCTAACCAAGACCTGATTTTATATTCATAGAGATATTTTATTACAATAGATATAAGAGATATTTCGGCACAGAGATAATTAAAATAACGATGCAACTCATATAAATTGAAATATTAATAACGCAGATATGTTTTGTGAATTATCAGGATTATTATCGGCCAAGAGGGCGACAATAGACCGCGAATATATCATAGAGTATTAGAGGGGAGAGAGTAGGCTTACTTAAGGAACAGCAAGCACATCTTATCTTACAGCCAAGGCTAACTCAACCTCAAATCAATAAATGAATTAAGAAGCGTACTTACATATTAGGAGTGAAGAGGAAGAAAGATAAACAGTGTAACAAAATATGAGGTCATTACCTGAAACAAACAGAAAAAAATGATTAATTATCTTTTTATATTCAAATAAATTGTATATAAAAATTATCAAATATAAACAAAAAAATTAAAAAATCGAACCCAGGACCTCCAGCCTTTCAGGACATCAGTGTGCTACTCTTTGCACCAGGCCCTTAACCACGAGCTAACAACATTTTATAAATCCTGGGTTCGATTCCGGTCCATGGAACGTTTGGTCCACCAACAAATTAAACACACATTTGTTAAATAAATCAATGTTTTGTTTTGGAAAAGGGTCCTGTAACAAGACTATGTAAAATATTGGAATGAATAAAAAAAAATAGGCTATCAAAATGTGGGAGAAGATAAAATCCTTATTAGCTATAGACTCAAAGATATCAAAGATCGAACAAAAATTTAAGAACTCCTATTATAAAGTATCAAACTAGCCTTCAGCAAACCTTGCGACTAGTATAAAATAAAATTCCGTGCAAGTTTACAGGGAAAATGATACTATTCTTAAAATATATTTCTATTTTTTTTAATTAAAATATGCTGGTATATAATATATTCTATAGCTGCCTATGAATTGAATAGGTAGGCTCTACTTGTCTGAACAAGTTTTGTCCGGGTTTATCATTCTATTGATACTACTGTATATAAAAATATAATATAGAAAAGAAGACAGTAATTGCGAAATGATTAATTTATCAAGTTGAGAAATTTATTTTGGTAAATACAACGAGTAAATAATATAAATTAGTTTGGAAGAGAGAGAATAAATTTTGTGAAGAGAGAGAGTCAGAAAGAGAGAAATAAGAGAGAGAAAGAGAATAGTCCCTTAGTAAGAGAGAGGAGAATTTGCTATAAAGAATGGTTTAAAAAAAAGAGGGATTCATTTAAGTAAATCAATTAATTAGTTAATAAAATAGTTTTATTTATTTATTTATATTATTTGTAGAAAACAAAATTGTCAGCTTGGCTGACCAAATGAGTTTTAAAATACCGGCCGGCATTTTTACATATATGTAAAATATTAATTATAAAATATATTTCAGTTTGCTTATTTATCTTATTTTATTTAAATTTAATCAATTATTTCAAAATAGAATGTAAAATACCTTTAAAACTAAGGACGAAAGCTAAGGGAACCGCGTCGTGCCGCCAGGTGGACGCCATGTTTGATTATACACTTCAAAATTTTAACACAAAAAACACAGATCCAAAGTGCACTCTATAAGGCCGCTGGGCCAACTGAGCCAGGTGACGTGGAGCCTCTTCTTATTAAGGGAATAGGGCTCCTCGAGCAGTAGCTAGGCCAAGGTGTCCAATCAAATCTTAATATATACTGGCAAATTTTAGCTTGAAATCGAGTCTATTCATTTAGAGGGGAGGGAGGGGGTGATGACGTATTAAACAAAATGGACCCCCACCTCATCCCCCGGTATGACTCTAAAGCGATCATTGAAAAATTCCCCCCCCCCCCCCTCTTTTTTTTTTTTTTTTCTCCCCCCCCCCCCCCCTAACCCCCCCCCCCCCCCCCCCCCCCCCCCCCCCCCCCCCCCCCCCCCCCCCCCCCCTTTTTCCCCCCCCCTCCCCCCTCCCTATATATCTTAAATTACCCGCTAGCATCTTTGTTGCTACGTGGAAGGCGCGCGTCTGGATTAATCCGAGCGAATAATAGTATTAAAATAAATTAATAAAAAAACAAATTAACATTCATCTTTTCTTTATTAAATGATTTTTACAAATTTATTTGAAAATTTAATAGAAGAAAATATGAGCTTAATTTATTTTTTATTTAGGCCTAATTATTCAGATTGTATTCATCCTTATATTTTACCTAGACAAAGATTATTAAATAATATATAAAATTTTCGCATTTTAAATGTATTTACCATTGGTATTTTAATTATGCCACCATCCCAAATTATTTTCTCTCTGCTAAATGCATAAAATGAGATCCCGAAAAAAAATAAATATATAGGTCTATATATAAAATAAGTTGGCCTCTGCCGGGGGACCTGGCAAGGGAGAAGAGCAACAGTCACCACAATCGTGGTTAAATGATGCCGAAAGTGCGGCGAAAGCTCGGGATTGGTGACCCCGAGAAATAAGCGTGTGGAACGCTCCAGAACAAAGAAACAACCCATAAATGGCCTCTGTAGCCGAAAAGGGTTATAAAAAAGTTGGCCTCTGTTGCAGACTTCAAAATGAAACAGTATTTTTTTTTTCTTTCATTTGGCCATAATGAAACAGCATTCTGCATATTCGAGATTTTAATTAGCATACTAAATGACCATAAATCGTGTTTATTTTTATCAGATGTTTAGAAGAGTATCATGTATCATTCATAGCTGTCTCATTTTTATTATAGAAGCTGAATAGCTTTGAAAATTATTAGACTTGAAAAGAGAACAAATATTTTTTCTTTCTTTCAAGAAATGAAGCTAGAGGCGAGCTAGTAATAATTAAAAGCAAACTAGATTAAAAGTTTAAATAGAAGAGACATAAAAAAGAGAGGGAGTGAAAAAAAAAATAATTAAACCACAAGGCAATAGCCTGAGGTTATTATTTGAATCTGAGGAGATTCAAAAAAAAAGAGTAAGGGGTTAATACAAAAATACAGAAGGGAAAGAATTAATAAGAAAAATTCATATCAGGATAATTAAAAAGTAGATCTTTAAAGAAGAAGATGAAAAAAAGTATAATAAATGAGGGTAGAGAGGGTAAAAAAAAAGTCACGTAATAATACTTAACATCAATGAAAAGGTAAATAGGGTGAGTTTTCTTAATTCAGATTCTCAACTAATTTTCTCCTTATCTCTTTTGAGATTTTTTTTTTTCTATATATTAAAAGCAGCTTTTGGAGATAATTTAATTTTATACTTGAGTATACGGAGAGAATTCTATTCATTAATATAAAAAAAAAATCAGATTTTTCTATAGTAGGCTTTTCATCCACCCTATAATAGTAGTATGTTAATATTAGGGAAAAGGTGTTGAGAGGTTAAGAGGATTAAACGCAATTCTTTGTATTTTGTGTTGATGGCCTGCAAAAGATCTTGTTCATTATAATTTACTGTATATACAAGTCGAAATTTTAGTCTTGTCTGATCAGATTACTACAAATTACCCGCACCAGCTTTGTAAGCTTACGCTCTTAACAATACTATCTCTTCTTTAATTATTATTCAAATAAGGAATGTCTAAGAATAATTAAATAGACCAATACGAATTATTCGATTATATAAAGTTCTTATAATGAATAAGATGTTGAAATACAAGGTCCTTGCCAGAGAGTTTTTTTCCGGAGGCGACGGATGATCCTAGAGATTTTGGTTCCCATATCCAGCCCTGGCTACTGCTCAAGTAACATATTTGAAATATAAAACCAAATAAAAGTACCAATGGAGAACACATCAAATTGTAATAAAACCAAAGGAAAAAATATTAATTTTCATTTTATCAAACATGCAACTACTCCACATTTTTACTTTCTCTTACCTATGTATATATGTAATATATATATAGAGAGAAAGTATTGGATTCATGTCAAAAATTCGATGTCGAGATTTTGATGGATCTTCACGTTTTGAGGTCCCCTGAATCCAAAAAAGTGGTTTTCGAGACATGGTCTGTCAGTGGGTGGGTGGGTGGGTGTGTGTTCAATTTTAAGGATGAAGGAATTGAGCTACGAGGTTGAAATTTTATATTTAAGTTAAACCCCTCCCGGGACCGGAAAAATAAGCTTTTAATCAAAATCGGCCAAAGAGTACTAGTACTTTACTGATGTACTTTTTCAGTTTTTTTTCGATTTTCTCAAAATTTGCTTCAACGATTTTTTTTAAAAATTCAAAAATCAATTATTTTTTAGATGTTCTTTAAAATGTATATTCTCATTTTGCGATTGAAATCTTCTGAAGACCACTTTACTCTTGTATTTCATAGGGAAGATAGGAGAAATGGTTGCCATGGTAACAAAATATAAATATTTTCCCATACTTATAAATTTTACATCTGAATTCAAATGTTCCGTACTGTCGGGAACTAAATATATGTCGACACAAAAATCTGGTGTGACAAGCACAGTACACAACTTTCGATTACCGAAGGTAAGAGAAAGTTGTGTGCTGTGCGCCAGTCACACCAGATTTTTAAAAATTGAAATAATGGAAAATTAAAACATCTTGGAATTATTTGATACCCCTTTCCAAGGTAAGTGTACCTACATTTGAATGAGTTTAGATGGTTAATTTTTTGGATTTCCAAATTTTAATTATAAATTTATTGATGTGCCAGAATGGACGTTTTGCTTACGTATAGGACTATCATCAGCACTATAATATAACGGACACAATTAAACCTCCAAATCAAAAAAAATTTTCGGTAATACATAATTTGTTTACAAAACAATATTATATTGAAGTAATGGATATGGAGAAAATATACACCAGCGAGTTGCTTTCCACAATTAAAATAATTTATTCTGCAAATATTTCGGAATGCCTACGCAATCCATCTTCAGTGCGTCAAATTACACTTATGTGGAGCGTGTGTTAATGATAAAATTTTTTTGTATGAGAAGCCATTCAACAATTAGGGTGAATAAAACTTGCTTGCGTCAAACCGGTCACTGGGATAAACTATTTGTTTTGCAAAAAAGGAATTTGACCACCTGTATAAAATACTTACATGTATAGTTTTTCCCTCAGTGACATGTACATTAAAAAATTCACCCTAATTGTTGAATGGCTTCTCATACAAAAAAATTTTATCATTAACACACGCTCCACATAAGTGTAATTTGACGCACTGAAGATGGATTGCGTAGGCATTCCGAAATATTTGCAGAATAAATTATTTTAATTGTGGAAAGCAACTCGCTGGTGTATATTTTCTCCATATCCATTACCTCAACGATTTGTCCCAGCAAAATTTTAACTTCTAATATTATATTGAATGTTACAGTTACATAAAACAATATTTTAATGAATTTTTTTTTTTTTTTTTTTTTTTTTACAAAAAACATTCACACTTTTTTCTCATTCACACTCACATTCACACACACATTCACACGGTCTTTTCGGCAACTTAGGCCATTTAAGACTTTTACGATAACCGTTGAAATAAATATATCTATTGTGGGGTCCAGGCATTTTTATTTAAGTCACTTGGTATCCAAATGCCTTAAATAAAATTATCGGACTGCCTGGGGTCCGAACCCGCGACGTTCGGTATAGAAGGTAGGCACGCTACCAACTACTCCAAGCCCCGTGGGCATTTTAATGAATTGTAAACAAATTATGAATTATTATAGCTGAAAATTTTTTCGGTTCTAGCGTTTCACTGCTCTTGTTAGAAAAATTGTAAATAATTAAAAAATATATAAAATATTTTATATTATAATATTTTTTATTTTAGTTGTAGAAAAAAATTCAATTTATATATATATATATTAATATGAAAATTAATATACATCTCCCTGGGAGAGGTTGCAATATTTCAAGTAGGGGTAGGAGAATAATCAAGTTTTTTTTTTTTTTTTTTTTTTTTTTTTTTTTTTTTTTTTTTAAACATTCACACTTTTTTTCTCATTCACACTCACACACACATTCACACAGTCTTTTCGGCAACGCAGGCCATTTAAGACTTTAGACGATAACCGTTGTAATTAATATATATATTGGGGGTTCAGGCATTTCTATTTAAGCCATCTGGTATCCAAATGGCTTAAATAAAATCATCGGACTGCCTGGGTCCGAACCCGCGACGTTTGGTATACGAGGTAGGCACGCTACCTACTATGCCACACCCGGGGGCAATCAAGAGTTAAATATCCAAAGAGGGGAATATTTTTTAAAATATAGACTAGTCTATTTGTATTGGCTAATTGAATTTAAGAAAATAAAAATAATTTTAGAAGGGTTCATTTATTATCCCTAATCAAGTCCACCATTTGCGATAAATTTTGTTTCATGTCCGGAGAAAAAATATATTAAATCTGGTGTGACTGGCGCACAGCACACAACTTTCTCTTACCTTTGGTAATCGAAAGTTGTGTACTGTGATTGTCACACCAGATTTTTTGTGTCGACATGTATTTAGTTCCCGGCAGTAGGGAATATTTGAATTCAGATGTAAAATTTATAAGTATGGGAAAATATTTATATTTTGTAACCATGACAACCCACATAGCACTGCAACCAAAAAGCGGACATTTAGACGTCGAAGGGACGATGCTGCAACTTTTGGACATCGCAGAACGTCCCTGCGGCGTCGAAATGTCCGATTTTTGGTTGCAGTGCTATGTGGGAACCATTTCTCCTATCTTTCCTATGAAGCACAAGAGTAAAGTGTGCTTCAAACAATTTTGAGAGTAAAACGAGAATATACATTTGAAAGAGCATCTAAAAAATAATTGATTTTTGAATTTTAATCAAAATCGTTAGAGCGAATTTTGAGAAAATTGAAAAAAACTGAAAAAAGTACATCAGTAAAGTACTAGTACTCCTTGGCCGATTTTGATTAAAAGCTTATTTTTCCGGTTTTTCCGGGTGTTTAACTTAAATATAAAATTTCAGCCTCATAGCTCAATTCCTTCATGCTTAAAATTGAACACACACCCACCCACCCACCCACACACCCACAGACAGACCATGTCGCGAAAACCACTTTTTTGGATTCAGGGGACCTCAAAACGTGTATATCCATCAAAATCTCAACATCGAATTTTTGACATGAATACAATACTTTCTCTCTATATATATATATTACATATATACATAGGTAAGAGAAAGTAAAAATAGAAAATATTTTTTTTTCTATGTTTAATTGAAAAAAAGAATTTACTTCTTTCAACCCTTATGATTCACCCTTTTGAATGTCATTAATAAAAAGGCCTAACATATTTTGAAAGAAAAGAAAAAGTTTATGCAAATTAGTTGTATGTATATACCTTGAGTATGTTCTGCTTGGCAAATATAATGAGATGTATTAATAGATGACTATTCACTCTAAAAGAGAAGGTTTAAAAAACACAAAAACAATTAAACTCACTTTGAAACACTAATAAAGAGCGAGAATTGCCAGAGCGACTGCCTTTTGGCTTTATTCGAAAGCAACTGAAAGACCTATCTCTCTTATCAAGAGAGAGAAAAGCTTCGTATAATAGAAGCTCTCCTTTTTATAAAATACTTTTTATCTGCAGACAAACATTATTTATTTACTCTTATTGCTTTTTAAGACAAATTTGGAGTTAGAATTTTATTCTTTTAAATAAATTTCATATTTCCATCCCCTAAAAAAACTCACCCTCATAGAAACATTATTTTAATAATTAATTTTTCATCTTTTCTTTTTTAGAAGAAATATAATTGAAAAATATTCAAAAAAAAATTGTTTCTAATTTACACCCTTAAAACTCACCCCTTTTACAGTAACATGCTTGGAAGTATTATTTTTCACTTTTTAAATTAATATGAAAAAGAATTATCAAAAAAAAAAAAAAATACTTTCATTTTTCCACCCTCAAATAAAAAAATATTTCAAGTTTTTGGCTTTTTTACTTTCTCTTACTTCTATATATGTTAATATATAGAAAGTAACAAAGTAAGCTTATTGGATTCATGTCAAAAATTCGATGTCGAGATTTTGATGGATATACACGTTTTGAGGTCTCGTGAATCAAAAAAGGTGGTTTTCGCGACATGGTCTGTCTGTGTGTCTGTGTTTGTAAACAAAATATCTCAAGAATGAAAAGAGATAGGAGGTTGAAATTTTATATTTAAGTTAGGTACCCGCTGGGGACGTAACACGAGGCTTTTAAACAGAATCGGCCAAAGAGTACTAGTACTTTACTGATGTACTTTTTCAGATTTTTTGATTTTCTCAAAATTCGCTATAACGATTTTGATTAAAATTCAAAAATCAATTATTTTTTAGATGTTCTTTCAAATGTATATTCTGATTTTGCTCTCAAAATTGTTTGAAGACCACTTTACTCTTGTACTTCATAAGAAAGAGGGAGAAATGGTTGATATGGTAACAAAATATAAACATTTTCCCATACTTATAAATTTTACATCTTGAAAATCGAATATACCGTACTGTCGGAAACTAAATATATGTCGACACAAAAAATCTGGTGTTACAAGCACAGAATACAACTTTCTCTTAACTTCGGTAATCGAAAGTTGTGTTCTCTGCTTGTCCAGGGCCGGATCTAGGGGGGGGGGGGGGGGCAGTGGGTGCACGTGCCCCGGGCGGCAGATATCAGGGGGGCGGCAAATTTTGCGTCTCTAAAAAAAAGGTAAAATATTTTTTTCGGACGGGAAAATTTGGTTCCGCGAAAAAAAAAAAATTTTCGCAGAAAAATTTTTGAGATCAGGGAAAATTTTAAGGAGGGGGCGGCAAATTAAATTTTGCCCCCCCCCCCCCCTAAAAAATCTCCTAGTTCCGGACCTGTGCTTTCACACCAGATTTTGTTAATTTAGAACCGACTATTATCTTTCTTACAATTACCTAACCCCCCAAAAAAAGTCCCGGCCAGAGTTTTTTATCAATATGAAATTAAAATTTATAACTAAAAAATTTATTAATATATACCAATTTTTTTTTTCTCCCATATCTATCCTCTCATTTTTTGTTAGCTAATTTAATTTAAACAATAAGAAAGAAACAGGAGCAGCCAAAAAATTAAAGCCTTCCATTTTCAATAATTACCGAAACATTTCAGGCAAATTCTATTCTCCTATCATCAGTCTTATTATGTCCCGGAGTCGTCATATATGACAAGAAATTTGGAAGACAGATAATGGGAGATTAGAGTTTTCCAGAAACGTTTTTGTTGAAAATCGGAGGCTTTAATTTTTTGGCTAGTTCTCCTATTGGACAGTATAAATCAACAGTCACGTACATCATTGGTAATATAATTTAGCAAGAAGCGAGATTTATTCCTCTGATATTTAAATAAACATTTTTTATATATTTTTTTATAATCTTTTAAATAGATAAAGAATAATTTATCTACGCCTGAAGTGTTTTTATAGTAAGGTAAATCACAAAAAAAAAAAAAAAAAAAAAAAAAAAAAAAAAAACTCAAATATATAAAAGTCAGTTGAATATAGACTAGGTATCCTATTTAAAGATACTTTTTTCCCTCTCTATTTTCTTAAATCAATCCATCGATGGGGAATAAATGAAATCCCCCCGGAGGATCTGATTGATTGATTGCTCCTTCATCCATCCATTTGGTTCCTTTCCTTTTCACTCTTATCGTTCAAACTTAACTTCAACTAACTCACGTATAAATTATCTCCTAAAATGGAAGTTTGATTACAATTCTTGTTAATATATCTTTTATTTAAGCATTAGGTAAAAAATTTTTAGATAAAAATGAAGGATATTACGAAAAAAGAGGAAAAAATATTTTCCTGCTCGATAGTAAGAGATTTAAGTATGTTTCAAAATTAATTTGAAATATTGAAAGTAATGTATTTTATACATATCAGGTATAAAAAAGTACACTATAATCTTAATCATTTTTACTATCTTTACCAAAAACTTTTATTCCCTTAAGGCAAAATGAGCGTTTAAAAGGCGCTGATAATATAGTAGAATTATTGAAAAAATCTGGTGTGACTGGTCGCACAGCACACAACTTTCTCTTACCTTCGGTAATCGAAAGTTGTGAACTGTGCTTGTCACACCAGATTTTTTGTGTTGAGATATATTTAGTTACCGACAGTAGAGTACATTTGAATTCAAGATGTAAAATTTATAAGTTTGGGAAAATATTTATATTTTGTTACCATAGCAACCATTGGAGAAATTCCTATCTTTCCTATGAAGAACAAGAGTAAAGTGGTCTTCAGAATATTTCAATGGCAAAATGAGAATATACATTTTAAAGAGCATCTAAAAAATAATTCATTTTTGAATTAAAAAAAAAATCGTTGGAGCGAATTTTGAGAAAATCGAAAAAAACTGAAAAAGTGCATCAGTAAAGTACTAGTACTCTTTGGTCGATTTTGTTCAAAAGCTTCGTGTCACGTCCCATGGGGGGTGCCTAACTTAAATATAAAATTTCAACCTCCTAGGTCTTTTCGTTCTTGAGATATCTTGTTCACAGACACACAGACAGACAGACACACACACACACACACACACACACACACACACACACACACACACACAGACAGACCATGTCGCGAAAACCACTTTTTTGGATTCAGGGGACCTCAAAACGTGAAGATCCATCAAAATCTCGACATCGAATTTTTGACATGAATACAATACTTTCTCTCTATATATATATATTACATATATACATAGGTAAGAGAAAGTAAAATATATTCTCCTAGTATTTTTATAGTAGAAAAAAATGATAAATATTTTTTTTTAATTGTAGTAGTAGCCTGCCTAATAATAAAAAAAGAATTTATTTTCATTAAATGTTTTTAGTTATTTATCCATTGTCAATCGGGCAGATGAGTGTGTTTTTTTAAATCTCTGTTCAAAACAAATTTGTTATCTCTTTTTTTGTTAATTCATTGATCAATTGAGTGTTAAGCTAGTTTAAAATAAAAAATAAAAAAAATATTTATAAATCTCTCCTACAATAAAAAAAAATGTTGGTCAATGGTCAAATTACCAATCGAATTGCTATTTGTAGATTGTTTATTTAATTATGATTCTAGATTTTAAATTCAACTACCAATGTTAAGTGAGATTTATTTTGAAGATGGGCGTAACTCCCGAAAGCATCCGGAAATCGAACTCGGGATCTCCTGCCTATCCGGGGTATCGAGTGTGCTTTTCACTTGTACCAGACGATAAGATCCACTACTTCACCATCAAAATATCAAAAATATATTTAAAGATTAATAGGCTTGTTATTGGATCTCGGATCCCAAACTTTAATTGTTAGTAATAAAGAGGAAAATTTTAATATATTTTTTTCTTTGTTAGTAAATAAAATATGCACCCCGGAGATCTTCAGCATATGTGCTTCCTATTCTGCGAAGAGATTGGAGATCCTGTACTACTTCCGGGGATCAGGTGTCAACCTCTGACTCGTACGAAATGGCCGAAAGGTCGAATGAATATTAATATTTAATCAAATGAATAAGCCAGTGGCGGATTAATGCAATTTTGTCGGGGGGGGCGGTTTTTTTTTTTTTTTTTTTTTTTTTTAATTTTTTTTTTATTTAAGGACTTTGTGGGCATCTATGGCCATTTAGACCCCTTTCCTATTTATTTAAATTGATTGATTGACAAATTCAATTGAAATTAAAGCCCGGAAATCATAATTTCTTTAGATTACTAGTTTTTATAACATTGTGAATTTCTTCTCGGGGGGGGGGGGGCGATCGCCCCCTCGCCCCCTTTAATCCGCCCCTGGAATAAGCCTGAAAAATGAAAATTATTTAAATAATGTTGAACTTTTTAATTTTAACTCAACTTTTTTTAATAATTTTTTTTTTTTTTTTTTTTACAATTGGGTTGATTTATTTGCACATAATTTCATTATTATTAAACTTATAAATTAAAACTATCATCATCAAAATTTCTTATTACTTTAATATTTTAAATTCTTTATTTTTTCCACCCTTCTTAATAAGAAAAGACATTTTTAAAAGTTTCGCCAATGAAAAAAAATGTAAATTTTTATGAGTTCCCACCACAATGTTAACTGGGGAGACGAAAAAAAAAACAACACTAAGGGGAGGTGACATTTGAAGTTTTAAGAAATTGTCAAAGTTAACGCCAAAAAACTAGTTCTGAGTGTTATAAAGATGAACGTAAATCTCTCTAAGAACGATAAGAGCAGAGAGAGAGAGAAGAGACTATGGTAATCAGCAAATGCGAGAACGACAAGGAAGGGCTCGAGGGCGCAGTTGCAAACGGATTGCTATTAAGGCCATTGGAGGGAATCGAACCCCCAACTGAATCATCATCTCCGGATGAAACCGCCTCCGCCTACTTCTACACATTAAATTGACAACATCGGATGTGGACAGCCTGTTAAAGTCTCTATTCTCCTTTAGCCGTACTATTCGCACGCCCTTATAGAAACAAATAGACTATATAAGCATAAAAACTTCAAAATATAATCAATATCAATTTAAGGGGAGAGAGTTTTTCAGTAAAGATTTTTTTACTTTCTCTTACCTATATATAGAGTGGGAAAGTATTGGATTCATGTCAAAAATCGTCGAGATTTTGATGGATATACACGTTTTGAGCTACCCTGAGTCCAAAAAATCTGGTGTGACTGGCGCACAGCACACAACTTTCTCTTACTTTCGGTAATCGAAAGTTGTGTACTGTGCTTGTCACACCAGATTTTTTGTGTCGGCATGTATTTAGTTTCCGACAGTAGGGTACAATTGAATTCAAGATGTAAAATTTATAAGTATGGGAAAATATTTATATTTTGATACCATGGCAACCATTTCTCCTATCTTTTCTATGGAGTACAAGAGTAAAGTGGTCTTCAGAAGATTTCAATCACAAAATGAGAATATACATTTTATAGAGAATCTAAAAAATAATTGATTTTTGAATTTTAAAAAAAATCGTTGGAGCAAATTTGAGAAAATCGAAAAAAACTGAAAAAGTGAATCAGTAAAGTACTAGTACTCTTTGGTCGATTTTGTTCAAAAGCTTCGTGTCACGTCCCATGGGGGTGCCTAACTTAAATATAAAATTTCAACTTCCTAGCTCTTTTCGTTCTTGAGATATTTTGTTCACAGACACACACACAGACAGACACACACAGACACACAGACAGACCATGTCGCGAAAACCACTTTTTTGGATTCAGGGGACCTCAAAACGTGAAGATCCATCAAAATCTCGACATCGAATTTTTGACATGAATCCAATACTTTCTCTCTCTATATATTAACATATATATAGAGGTACGAGAAAGTAAAAAGTGGTTTTTGCAACATAATCTGTCTGTGTTACTGTGAACAAAATATCTCAAGAACGAAAAGATCTAGGAAGTTGAAATTTTATATTTAAGTTAGGCACACCCCTAGCATGTGATTCTAAGCTTTTGAACACAATCGGCCACTACTAGTACTTTACTGATGTACTTTTTCAGTTTTTTTCGATTTTCTCAAAATTTGCTCCAACGATTTTGATTAAAATTCAAAAATCAATTATTTTTTAGATGCTCTTTAAAAGGTATTTTTTTTTTTTTTTTTTTTTTTTTTTTTCGAATGGGTGCATAAGGTCCGAAGACCTATAATGACCAATAGTCACATGCAGCCAGGAAGAAAATAAAAACAAAAGGAGAAGCATAAAGGGGAAACTCAACTGCGGGAACTGAGAAGATGCCTGTTGAGGTTAGACTTGAAAGTCTGAAGATTGTAGGTTTTGGGGAAGATAGACGCAGGGAGCTTGTTCCAATCACGGGAGGTCATGGGGACAAAGGAAGAATGAAATTGTTTTGTTCTGTTAGTCGTGATCTGAACAGCATAGGGATGCTGAGAAGATGCCTCTCTTGTGTTCCGTGAATATGTTGCATTGGGTGGGATAATTGATTTTAATTCGGCAGAGCATTGACCATGGTAATACCTGTAGAAGAGAGATAGTGCAGATACTCTTCTTCTATGATCTAGTGACTGTAGGGATGCAGTAAGGGTAGAATCACCTATCAGTCTAATTGCACGCCTCTGTATGGCTTCCAAAGAGGAGAGAGCGTCTTTCGACGCCCCTCGCCAAAGGTGGGAACAATATTCAAGACACGGCCGAATTTGGGCTTTATAGAGGATTAGGAGTTGTTGGGAGGAAAAGTAACGCTTCGTTTTGAATAGGAAACCCAATTTCCTTGCGGTAGATTTAACCACAGAAGAGATGTGGTTGCTCCAGGAGAGATCAGATGTAACTGTCACTCCCAGAACAGAAAATGAATCTTTGAACTCGAGGCCAATATATATATACAATATATTCACATTTTGTCATTGGAATCTTCTGAAGACCACTTTACTCTTGTACAGTGAGGCACACTATTAAGTCCCACCCTAATTGTGATTATTTCATTGTTTTTAGAAAAGAAAATGAAAATCTTTATTGGAAATTGTTTAGGTTCAAACCATGAAAGTTTCCATTAAAAAATATATAATATTTTTTTAAAAACAATGAAATAATCACAAGTGGAAAACACATGGGTGGGACTTAATATTGTCCCTCACTGTACTCCATATAAAAGATAGGAGAAATGGTTGCTATGGTAACAAAATATATATATTTTTCTATGTTTATAAATTTTATATCTTGAATTCTAATATATCGGCGGAAACTAAATGTATGTCGACAAGGAAAATCTGGTGTGACAAGCACAGAACACAAGGGTAAGAGAAAGTTGAGTGCTGTGCGGCCAATCACACCAGATTTTTTATTTATAACTCTAGTTATCATCTCACAATAATCCAAAAGATAAGCCAGCTTTTTCCTTTTCTACTCGATTTCTTGCGAAAACAATAAAACAAGGACCTAACAAAAATAAGACTAAAGGATGTTCAAATTCTTGTCTGTGACCTTGTTTGGATTGAGAAGGACCCTCTTTTCTAATAATAATAATTCTGACGGCGATTAAAGCAGAGTGCGTGAATTCTTAAGAGATTGTCTCCTAAGTCCTTGGAAGGCAATTGGGCCCACTTGCAGAGATCAAATGATCAATTTTATTCGGGAGGACAAGCATGCTCTTCAATTCAATTGATTAGCTTTGCCTGATGCAGTCCCAGTTGAGAGAAAATATTAATAATAATAATAATAATAATAATTTTATTTGTTGACGCTTGTCGTACAAATAGAGTTGAGTATATAAATAGTACAGATAATTTGTGTAACTGAGTGTATACAAAAGGAAAACAAAAAAAGAGAGCCCAGCAAACAAAAAACATACAATAAATAAAATTAAAAAAAAAAAAAAAAAATAAATAAATACATAAATAAGCAAACAAATAAAAAACAAAATCAACAGCAACAGAATGCACCCGACCTGGGAACTATTCGTTTAGAATAAATGATCTTATTTTTAACATGTTCTTCATAAAGTAATAAATATTATTTAACTTCTCCAAACAATCTATCCTTAACAGGCTTTCATAGTTTTCAGCATCCGATGCCCCCTCGCTTGCGTATCTCCCAATAAATGCTCTTCGTAGGTGATTGTATAAGGGGCATCTGAGAACTATATGGCTTAATGTCTCTTCCTCGAAGAGACAACAAACCACACATACTTCTGTCGCAGAGATCCTGTATGAGCATCCACCGGTCCAGAGAGCAGGACTTTCCGCACTCGATACTCTCATCTGACTCACTATCCTAATTCGGTCTAAATTGCATCCAAATTCCAGGTATGAGATTTCATCGGGTACTGGTGCAATTCTCCGATAGATGGAGTTGTATCTGGAATTACTTATTCGAGCGCCATCATTTTCCGCTTTGATCTTGCACCATGACCCAATTAACACGGGAATGCACCTCTTAATCTTTTCAGGGGTCGCTTCGCACCACAGTGCTTCCTGGTCCACTTCTTTAAGCATTTCCCTCAGTTGAGATGCCCAATTCCGATCCAGTCTGCCGAGGTTTTTCTCCTCAAGTTCTCTAAGCCTGTCAAAGCATAGTTTAGGTATACGATTATCTGACATATTTAGTAATTTAATCCACCAATTAAGCATTTTTTTGAAGACAATTACACTAATAGGAGCTCTGTTTGTTTCAACCCTGACAAAATGTCCGGGTGTATTTCTAGGCCATCTAAAATATCTTTTAATAAACTCGACATTGACTTTTTCAATCAGTTCAAGGTATTGCGGAGACCAAATTTCTGATGCATACAATAATGTTGCAGCTACTACAGAATCGTAGAGTTTTTTAGCACATTCCCAGCTCGTATTTTTGCTTTTAATTAGGGTTTCAAAAACTCTACCCAATGCAATTCTTCCCTTCGTGACCAAAGACTGCGCAGCCAAACCGAATTTTCCAGACGAGGAAAACTTCACGCCGAGGTAGGTATATGACGATACCTGTTCTATGTCTTCACCGTCCCACTTAATCGGACTAACTACTTTTTTCTTCCCTTTGAGAAGCAAACCATTTTTGTTTTTGAAGCATTCAGTTCGAGACCATTACTCTTCAAGTATTCGTTCAGGAATCCGATCTTTCTCTTTAAATCCGCATATGAGTCTCCCAGAACGACCATGTCGTCCGCAAAGAGTAGAATGAACACCTCTCTCTCCTTTGAGATGCTCAGTCCTCTAGCTCCTCGGTTCCTGAAAAAATCCACAATGTCGCTAATATAAAGTGAAAACAGGGTGGGACTCAATGTCTCTCCCTGAAGCACCCCAGTTGTTATCTCTATCTGTTCGCTATATTCATTATTGACTTTCACTCTCATATTCGCGGCGTTATATAGGGTCCTAAGAATTCGAATCCACTTAGGGCTGATTCCGATCAGGAATAATTTTAGCCATAGTTTCTCATGATTCAATGAGTCGAATGCTCTCTTTAGATCAACGAAGACCGCCCAAACAGCTCTTCCCGGAAGCCTTGTATGAATGTTTATGATGGAGCTTAAGCTAAATATTTGGTCTATACATCCTCGTCCTCTTCTGAATCCGGCCTGTTCTTCCGGAATGATGTTGTTTATATCGGTCCAATTCAGTATTCTCCTTTCCGCAATTGAAGTGAATATTTTCGTGATAGAGTTTAACAGAGCAATTCCTCTATAATTATATGGATCGGCTCTATCCCCCTTCTTAAAAATAAGCAGTAGTTCAGTTTCAGACCATATTTTAGGAATATCCTCTTGTTCTAGGATATTGTTAAACATGTTTAATATATAGTGTTCCCATTGTTCTGGCAAGCTTTTAAAGACTTCATTGGGAATCAAGTCCACTCCAGGTGATTTATTGCTCTTACTTTTCCGTATCGCCATTTGCAGTTCTACGAGACTAATGGGGCAATCCATATAAGGGCAAGTCCCGAAGAAAAAAGTAATCGCTCTCCTGTCTCGGAGGGTAGACCATCTTAAAGAATTCTGTCCACTTGGAAATATCAATTATATTTGCCTCATACTTAGGTTTACGAAAGCTCTTTATTGTTTTCCAAAAATCAGCCGAATTTTTTACATTGGAAAGCTTTTCGCACATCTGATCATGATGCTTCTCCTTCTTTTCTCTTATTAGTCTCCTATAATTGCTCCTTGCTTCCAGATAATAGCGATTGGCCTCGACCTCTCGGTTTTGCTGAAATCTACGCATCGCTCTTCTACATTCTCTTCTTAGTAAGAGACACTCACTGTCAAACCATGGCTTCACCGGGACCGCACGCCCAGAAAGTGCCCCGCAAGACCTGACATATCTTATTATGCCACACTCTTCGCAGCTCTTCAATATAGCTTTCCTTAAGTTTGAATAAAGCTCCTGACTTTTGTTAGAGTTATAGTAAATGTTTACTTGAGATGATAAACTATTCTGGAAGCATGAACTTGCGGCGTTGTCCCATACAATTTTTGTTCTATATTTAAACTTCTGCCTTGTGTTGCCTTCCGAGATTGGAAACAAGGTATTTAATTGTAGAGAACACAATGAGTGGTTGGTCAAAAGAGACAAGGGGCAAACCAAAAAATCCTCAATATCTTCAGTAAGGTCGGTATCCACCCAGAAGTGGTCTATAGTGCTACTTCCCCTGGATGAGATATAGGTATATTGTGCCGGACGATCAGAAGGAGACCGTCCGTTGCATATGATGAGTCCCAGACTTTCCATCTCTTCAACCAATAATCGGCCCCTCTTATCTTGCAGTTCATCAAGGGCCAACCTATTCTCCTCAAAGCAGCTATTTGCGAGAACTTCCACATTTACATTATTCAAGCAACCGATTCGACAGTTGAAGTCTCCGCAAATGATTAAATGGTCTTGATACGTCGCGCAAGAATTTAAACTATCTACAAACATTTCCAAAATTGTTTCGATTTGATGCTTGGGTGGCCAATATACGTTAGACAAGACATACTTCTTCCTCTCAATAGTAATCTGTATTGTTAGCCAATTATGACTTCTCTCTAAAATCTTAACATCGTTTAGATCTTTATGGACCAGGATTAGCAAACCTCCACTTGCTCTACCTCGGCTCTTGTCTCTTACAGCTTCAGAGAAGACGCATGTGTAGTCTCCCAGGTAGCCGGGCAATTTAGGCTCCCCAACCACCCACGTCTCCTGTAGAGCAATAATATGATGGCCAACCAAATACTCAATTTCATCCCCGTCCAACTTGAAGAGCGTTTCCTGGCCGTCAATATTCCACGAGGCAATTTTAAAATTTGTTGCACGCGATGGTTCATCTTTATTTTTTGGTCGCGCGCGCTGACCCGGAAAGCCTATCAGTTTTTTAAGTTATCCGCCGCCAGCTCCTCCCCGTTCATGGGTCCAGTAATCAACCTTAGTTTGTTGTCTTTGCTGACCGGATCCCACTCCAGAACGTAGCGCCGACCGTTCAGGAATATCTTATCTCCCCTCAGATAAGCCACGTTGTTCCCGTCTTCCTCTCGGAGTTTCCTAACCATCTGCAAACTTCTCCATCTTCTCTCTCTGGCCTCCCTGGAAAGGTCATCGTGGACAAAAATCCTTGATCCTTTTAGGTATTTGGTATTCCTCAATATTGTTGATTTGTCTCGTCTATCACTCAATCTGACCAAAATTGGCCTGGTTCTATTTTCCTTGATCATAGTACCTAAACGTCGGGTTTCCTTTATTGTTATATTAGTTGTGACCTTAAGTTTTTCCCTAAAGAAAGCCGTAACAGCATCACCCGTATTCTCATCGTCACGCTCCTCCAGGCCCCTTATAATCAAATTGTCAGCTCTTTCCTTAGCTTCAAGACCTTCTAATCTTTTCTTAAAATAATTCACCTCCTCCTTAATCATTTCTATTTCCTTTTTCATTGAGGCCCTTTCTCTTTCGTCGTCTTCACGTTCTTTCTTCAGTTCAGACCTTAGAGATTCTATCTCCAATAGGAGTGTCTCCTGAAAAGCCTCCATCTTATTGAGGATTCTTTGGAACATAATAGTGCCAGGATCGGAGTTTGCATCTTCATCCGTTCGGTCCCTCTTCGTCTCCCTGGGAGCGTTAGGGGGCTACTATCATCAATGCTTCTTTTCCTTGGGGGTGCTAGGTATTTATCAATAGGACCCCCCTTCGCAGGTTCGTTTCCCTTATCACCCATCCTGGAGATACTCCGTTTTTCTAGTTATTTCTAACCCCAGAGTAAACCAAAGAGACCAAATATATTTTCAACTTTAGGCAAACAAGTTGCATACACTATATCTAATAACGGGCATAAGAGCACAAGGCAAAAAAAAAATAAACAAATAAATGAATAGCAAAAAGCAGACAGAAAGCAAAACGGCCACCATAGAAACCCTCCTTTCTTCTTTTATCTTATGAATACGAGTTAACTTTTGTATTAAAGTCTTAAAATAAAGTTTAAAGAAATAAACAATTAAATAAATAAAATTTAGTTAATATCTGATGACAGCGCCTGGAGGTAGGCAACACTTCAACCGATGCGGCCGCACTGTAGGCGTAAAGGTATAGCTCGAAGGCAGGCCACGTTGCAGATCCTTTCGGCGCACCAAATGCTCGCACCAAAAAGTCGTCCGAAATCCAAGGAGGGGACAGGGAAGGGGGAAAGGCAACATTCACACATCAGCGGGCCATCTGAGTGACTGACCTGGAGGGGGGCCCCTGGAGTTCAAAGTTCAATGTTTATACGGATAAATATAATTTTAGTAAAAATAAAAAAAAAAAAAAATAAAAATGATAAAAAAATTCACTTCAGGGAAATGAGGATTAGTCTAATCTCACCTTTCTCTATATTTTTTTTTCCTTCACTCTTAAATACTACTAAAATAAAGAAAAACGAATCACAAAATGTTCAATAAGGCCCAAGTCAAAGTCCAGATTGAAAAACCAACACTTCCTCCGAGGAGAGCGTATTCTTCTCCACAGGATGGTACAAAAATATCATTAAAAGCATGAAAAAAACCAATAAAATTTTCAAAACTTCTCAGAGCATCAATTTATACGTGCACACTCTATAAATGGTCGAACTCAACTCCCAGAGAGAAAATATTAATCATGTATCAAAATTCTTCAAATTTGTTTTCTATATTTCTATACATAGACCTATATATTCACAAATTAAAAATAAATCTTAAATGATCAAAATCTAGGGTCCATCCACTATTGAATAATTTAAATTATAAGCACGATAAATGGAAAAATGTCTATAAAATTAAAGAAAAGTATAATACTTTCATAATATAATAATTCTTACATTTGGTATTCAAATAATTTAAAAAATATTCATCGGACTGCCTAAGACCCGAACCTGCACCCCTTAGCTTGAAGAATATGAATATTGAAATTTGTCAACACCCCTAAAATTTCGAACAAGCAAGGGTGGTTACAAGGGGGGGGGGGGGTAAAGGGGTAATTACGCCCCCCCCCCTCCCGAGATTAAAAAAATACTTTTTTTTCTAAAAAAAAAAATTATTTTGGATGTAAAATTTTAAAAATTAATATATAAAAATTTGATTTGTATTTATATTCTGGCAAACAAGTACAGAATGCGCCCTTAAATTACCGAAATTAGGAAAAAATTGTGTGTTGTGGGACCAGTCACACCAGATTACCCCCCCCCCCCCCGAGAAATCGGTAAAAGAATCAATCAACTTATTTTGTAGAGAGAATTTAGAAAATAAATTTTATTAGATTAGATAAAGTTGGAAATGCAACATTTCTATTTTCATTTTTATCTTTATTTTTTTCTCTTCTCTTATCTCTCTATTTCTTTCACGAATAACTATGAAAATGCTTCATGAAAAGTTTTTTTTTTGTTGTTGGCTTTTGTTTGAAAGGGGGATTTTTATTAGCAAACGATGGGCACTCAAATTTCATTGAAATTCGATTGAAGAGGAGGGAGAAGAGTTTGATAAAAGAGACAAACTACGGTTGATTATGACAAAGAGAGAGGGGGGAGGGGCGTTTCTTTTTTTTTTTGTGCAAATTCCACTGCATATTAACGCATCCTGTTTAATTAAGCGATGCGAATTAAGAGGTTTTATTTAAGGGGAGAAGGGGTCGAAGGGCGCAAATCCCTTACGTCATCCCTCTAAATTTGCATATACACATGAAAAATCCCCCCTCCATCACTCCCGGTGTGTATTGGAAAAGGGTCTCTTCTCCCCCCCCATTTTCTTAATTGTCTCTCATCTAGAATCACGTCAAAAACTTTATCCAATAAAATTAACATTGTAAATATAAATTTATTACAAAGTTTAATAATGACTTCTCTTTATTTCGCTTTCGCTCTCTGTTTATATAAGCATATAAAAAGTTTAAATAGGTGGAAAATATTTTTCATTTTTCCGATACTTGAACTTAAAGGGCTTTTAAAAAAATAAATTTAGGGTAATTTAATTTTTGTAATTATTTAACCATCCATTAAAGTCAAAAAAGCATATTAAGATGAATTGAATAACTTTGGTTGGTTAAAAATTTATTAAAATAAGAAATTCACTTGAAATCAATAAGAATTTTTATCCCTATAGATTCATTGTTAAAAATGGAGGCATAACATAAATGTGATTATACGTGGTATATCCCCTAAATAACAAAACATTCGTCTGGTAGCAGAATAATTGTTTTATATAAAGCTATAGACAAAAGGCGCTAAACTACTAGATTGATTTTATAAGCCTTAGTAACCCTTTTGG
>JAKCPI010017737.1:0-50676 GCA_023213315.1 Euborellia annulipes | reverse complement strand
CGTCTCTCTTCTTCTTGTTTTAACCTCACTCTCAGGAGATTGCCTCAATTTTGAAGCCAAAAATGAACGAGAAGAATGTATAATAATAACATAGCGTATATGATTAATAATAATAATAATTTAAATTTTCATGAAATAAGAAGATGCCATACATTGCTTCTTTTTTTTATTAAATAGGTAACTAAATAATACGATATAAATTGAATTTTAAATTCTTAAAATCACATACTGAACATCAAGTATTCCCCCCCTCTAAAAACAGACGTTAAAATTTAAAATAAACAAATAGGTGCTAAAAACTAATGTTAAAACAATCAGCGTTAAAAAAATGTTATTCTCTAAACAAAGTTTTAACAGCGACGTTAACGTGTTGCTTTTATTTCAAATCTATCAAAATCATACCCTTATTTTTTAAGATAAGGACGCCATGTTTATTTTAAACACGACTTTAAAGTATTAAAGACACCCCCTAGACATGGCATTAATTTTTAACACTATTTACTAAATGTTAACGCTTTGGCTTTAAATTTTTGTTTACAGAATAGCTATTTGAGGCAAGGAAGTGATTTTGAATAGCATTTTTTAACAGTTACATTACTTTTTAACACCCATTTGTTTATTTTAAATTTTAACGCCTGTTTTTTGAGAATAGACCTGATGTGGTGCAAAACACTGCTAAAAGTTTAGAAAAATCGATTTTTTCAGTTTTTGTTAAATTTGGTCACCTCTAATAGAATTTTCACCACCCCTGAATGCAAAAATCATATATTTATGAGATTCTTTAGTTCTTTAACCATTGAAAAAAGTCATTCATTCGTGCAAATCTGTTAATTATCCGTTTAACGACATTATAAACAAAACAGTTATCAAAGTCAGATTTGTTAAAAATCAAATCAAACTTCTTGAGTATATGGATAGCGCTGAATCTTGACTTTGATAATTGTTTTGTTTATAATTTCGCTAATAATTAACCTATTTACACGAATGAATGATTTTTTGGAAAGTTTTTTTTTTTTTTGAAAAAAACACCTCAGACTATTTTCTCATTCACTCTCACATTCACACAGTCTTTTCGGCAACTCAGGCCATTTAAGACTTTACACGATAACCGTTGTTATTTATAATATCTATTTGGTATCCAAATGGTTTAAATAAAATTATCGGACTGCTTGGGGCCCGAACCCGCGAAGTTCGGTATAGAAGGTAGGCACGCTACCAACCCCGCCAAGCCCGAGGGCTTTTGGAAAGTTAAAGAACTAAAGAATATTGTAAATATTTGTTTTTTGCATTCAGAGATGGCAAAGATTGTATTAGGTAGGCGGGTGTTTCGCCACTGGGAATTAATAACTCAAAATGTTATAGGAATTTCGGGATGAAAATAATTTTCCTGTAATCCCGAGAAGGTCCTCTTTATGCATATAAAATTTTTATTTCAAAATTCCAACGGGAAGTTGCCTTAGAGCATGACAGACGGACGGACAGACAGACAGACAAACGGACTAATGTGGTATTTTATATGTAGTTTTAATTCAAAATACTAAAAAGTTTATAATAAAAAAAAACTTTAAAAAAAAACTAAAAATGGTGAAATAATTTCTTTTTTGTTGTTAAAATTCTTGAAGATTAATCGTTTAAAATAAAAGCGTGGGGCATTCATTGATAGCTTAAGGAATTGTATATTCTTAGAGTTTCGGATTCTCCTTTAGAGGGCCCCACGCTTTTATTTCAAGTCATAAATGGAGAACTGTATTTAAGAACTTATATGTATCCTATGAATATGTACAGTGAGGGACAATATTAAGTTCCACCCATGCGTTTTCTACTTGTGATTATTTCATTGTTTTTAAAAAAAATATTTTATATTTTTTAATGGAAACTTTCATGGTTCAAACCTAGATAATTTTCAATAAAGATTTTCTTTTTCTTTTATAAATACAATGAAATAATCACAAGTAGAAAACTCATGGGTGGGAATTAATATTGTTCCTCACTGTACATGTATGTAACCTCTTCATGTTAAGAAACATGGTTCCAGAACATCTCGTTTTTGTAAATAAATAAATAAAATAAATATAGGGTAAGAGAAAGTAAAAAATCTAGAAAATTTAAAATAAGACCTGCTTTAGATATTATCCAAATAATTAATCCAATTTCTACTCTTCTTTTGTCTAGTCATACAAGCACCGATTTTTTAATCTAAAATTGATTAGATATTAGACTCTTTTTTTTGAAGAGTGTTAATCTGATTTTTTCCTTTCTTTTTCAACAGAGAGAGAAAAAAAAAAAAAAAACCCTCTTTTCGAAGCATTAAATTCGTTTGAACAATTTATCCATGCAATTACCTTGGTATAAAAAAAAGAGCCAGTCAGTTGATTCGGTTCCATCATCTTCTCTTACTGCTATCAGTCACTCTTCTCATAATAGCAGTGTATATATATCGATATCGAATGGCTAATCGAGCAGAATAAGTGGCGGAAATATCATCCGGGGTTTTGCAATTGAGAGCTCCTCTCCCTTGCCATTGCCAAAGGTTGCGGCGCAGCGCACCAGTAAATCGCTTTCTTTTTCTCTTTTCCCTTTTGCTTGACTGTAATCTGCCGGAAAGAAAAATATTTGTACTAATAATAACAGAAATCAATTGAAATTTAATAAAATTGTGGGATATAATTACTGTTGTAATTTTTAGTAATTTTTAGTAATTTATTTTTTATTTATTTTTTATTTATTTTTTATTTATTATATATTTATTTTAGTAATTTATTTATTTTTTTATATAAATTTAATATATATCATTAATAATAGAATAATAATTGCGGAATTTAATTTTATATTTTAATTTTTAATTTTTTGTTTGTAACTCTGAAACCAAATGACGAATTTTGATGGGGCTTTTTTTTTTGAACAAATTCAACTTTTTTACTATAAAAGTGAATTTTTAAACATTTCCATCCGTCTATTACAGTGGCGTAGCGAGCTTAACTCGCCCCCCGGGACACATACCTTTTTACCGCCCCCCCCCATTCAAAAACCATATAATATTATATGTAAAATACAAAATTATTATATTACACTGGCATTAATTTTCAAATATATTTTCCAGAAAACAATTATAATAAAAATAAAAATATCCAGAAATTTTTTTGATTTGCGGACCATTTGGCGCCCCTTTGTGTGTAGCGCCCGGGGCATGATGACCCCCCTTGCTCCCTCCCTCGCTACGCCACTGGTCAGTTAATTAAAAATTCTGAAATTAATTTCTTATACTACAATGGAATTGTTTAAAAATTTACTTTTATACTAAAAAAGTTGAATTTTTCAAAAATAAATAAATAAATAAAAGCCCCATTAAAATTCGTCATTTGGTTTCAGAGTTACAAACAAAAAAATTAAAAATTAAAATAATATAAAATTCCGCAATTATTATTCTATAATTAATCATAGGCCTATATATTATTTTTCAAATTTAAATCTAATAAAGTATTGTTTCTTAAAGGCAGTAGAAGACTTAGCTTGGGTAACTCGTAGTTGCCATTAACGTACTTACAAAATGTGAGCCCCATAATAATAAAATAATGAAAATAAAACAAAACATGAATAATAATAAAGGGAGCTTGGAAAACACTTTGAAGTGTTTTAGAAGTCGTGTGTCTGTGTGTGTGTCTGTGGTAAATTTTAAAACGCAATATAAACAACATTATAGCATTAACAAAATGAACTCTTTAATGTAAAAGAGCTTTATATATATATATATGTCTTCAAATAAAATAACAAGCCTATTAAAATTAATCCTAAATAATGAATAAGTCAAATAAGTAGGCTACCTAAAGCTTAATAATTAACACTTGTTCGTTCTTGTGTCAAAAATAAAAAATAACTAACAATAAAACGGCATGAATAAATAAAAAATCTGGTGTGACTGGTCGCACAGCACACAACTTTCTCTTACCTTCGCCGGTAATCGAAAGTTGTGTTCTGTTGCTTGTCACACCAGATTTTTTTGTGTCGACATATATTTAGTTCCCGACTGTACGGAACATTTAGATTTCAAGATGGGCGGGGTAAAATTTAAAAGTATGGGAAAATATTTATATTTTGTACCATGGCAACCATTTCTCCTATCTTTCCTATGAAGTACAAGAGTAAAGTGGTCTTCAGAAGATTTCAATGGCAAAATGAGAATATACATTTTAAAGAGCATCTAAAAAATAATTGATTTTTGAATTTAAAACAAAAATTGTTAGAGCAAAATTTGAGAAAATCGAAAAAAAACTGAAAAATTACATCAGTAAAGTACTAGTACTCTTTGGCCGATTTTGATTAACACCTCCCGGGGTGGCTCTAACTTATACGTATATAAAATTTCCACATCATAGCTCAATTCCTTCATGCTTAAAATTGAACCCAGACAGACAGACACACAGACAGACAGACAGAGCATGTCGCGAAAACCATTTTTTGGATTCAGGGGACCTCAAAACGTGTATATCCATCAAAATCCCGACATCGAATTTTTGACATGAATCCAATACTTTCTCTCTATATATATATAACATATATATATAGGTAAGAGAAAGTAAAAAGAAAATTTGTCCTTCGTTCTGTCACTGTCTGTCTGTTTACAGGGCCCAATATTTTTATTTTCCCCCCCAACACCCCTTCCCCATTTTACACAACATAAATCCATATCATTTTAATAAATAATTACAATTTAAATAAAAAACAAAGACAAAAATGTCGAAATTTTTATTTATTAACGCCAAATTTCTAAAATTTTAAAATAATCTTTCCATTTCAGTTTTTCTCTGTCTATTTTATTGGAATTTTCTATAAAAACAAAATTTTTAATTAATATCCAACAAAACATATCGAGATTATGTTGATTTGTCCCTCAAATTGAAAATCGACAATTTTGTCTTTATTTTATTTAAATTGTATTAAATTGATTTGTTTTTTTTTTTTTTTTTTTATTTTTTTGTGTTAGAGAGGGGGTTTAGGGGTGATATATATATTTAAATATATAAAAAAAATAGAATATAGAGGGGGGGGGGGGGGGGGGTCCCCCACGCGGATTGTCCGGGCCCACAAACCCCGGGCGCCCGCGGGGGTGGGCCTCCCTTAACCGAAAGGGTGGGGGTGAGTGTTGCTCTCCTTCGTTGCTGGGCCCCCCGGCTAGGATTTGTGTTAAATTTACTTAGAAATGTTTAAGATAATTCATATTAAATGTTTAATAAATTACAGTATCATTAAGGTAGATTAGAATAGATCTTCTTAAGAAGAAACAAAAATGTTACGTTTTTATTGACGCTCAGTGTATTTTGAGAAATATTGAACAGTCGTTAAATAATTTAAACCTAAAGGGATTAAAATTAATACTAAATAACTAGAAATTGTTGTCAAAAAAAAATAGAGGAAAAATAATTGGTACAACTAAGCACATCACTAAACGTGTATTTTTTTTTCTTTTAAATAGTAATAAAAGTAAGTACAAGACAAGTTTGATTCAAGACCTTAAAAGGAAACACTGTGCATCTAATTACATTGTCTTGTGTCGTTTTTTTTTTTTTGCTCTCTCATCTTCCTTAACGTTATTTTATATATCTAACACATCCACTTCTTTTTATTTTCCGTTCTTACTGCCTGGCCTGCTGGCGCCGCCGTCTTTTTAATTCACATTCCATGTTCCCACCTCTAAGGAAAAAAAAAGACGCAGCATCGCGCACCGCCTTCTTTTTTTTTAATGTCTTAAATATTAAAATATACAAGCAAAAAAAAAAAAAAGAGAGTAAGAAACGACGAGATTTAACAATATATTTATAATCTTAAAGGGGGAAAGAGCAAAAAAAAATAGGGATGCAAATTTGAGTAAGAAGAAGAAAAGAGAATAGTCCTACCTTGGTTGGTATTAAACATTCAAATTTTGGAAATTATATTTAAGAGATAAGTCGTTCAGAAATATTACCTAGAAAGAGGAGGAATTTGAATTTAATAAAAACATCAGAAAAAAAAACTTTAAAGTCAACTAATTTATGAAAAACTTTTGTGTTTGTGTATTTAAATTGGGTGTTAATAAAAAAAAACACTGTGTATTCATACTACACACTATAAAAGTGAAACTGCTATGTTAAGAAAAAGGTTACAAAATTGGACAGTTCTTCTATGTCAAGTAGAGTGAGGTTGCAAGAAAATTTTGTGTACAGTGAGCGCCACAATTAAATCCCCATCTGATAGCTAGAGCCTTAAGAATATGATATACAACATGGTTTATAATTTTAAATTTGAAAAGGTAAAATAAAATCAACACCATAAACTACTATACCTAGCTCTAGCTATCAGGTGGGGACTTAATTGTGGCGTTCACTGTACATCTCTCTAACTAGCTCAACCAATACTCAGAACTTTCGGAATGTGGATTCAAAATTAAAGAAAACTGTAATTCACTAGCGCAGTCTCTGCGGTCTTATTATTCCCTCATCAAACTTCGGACAAACATTTTAAAGGTGGTGGCAGCCTTGATCTGGTTTCAATCCCAATGCCGAGGTACAGAATGACAACGAGGACTATCAAATCATATTGTCTAATCCTGGATACTTTCTTATTCCTAAGATAACCAGGTGAATTGCTATCCAGGACTTTGCTTAATAATTTAAGTAGAGAGAGTCTCCTCAAAACATCCAGTTTCTTCAATACAAGAATGTCATACGCGAGAGAACATGATAATCTCGCGTAAGATCGACGATATACCTCAGACATGCATTCTGGGCAGCTTCTGGGATGTTTCCTAAGGCCATAAGGAAGGATATCCTTGTTTCTTTTATATTAAGAACATGTTCCTTCCAACCTAAAGTACTATCAAGAATAAGGCCTAAATTTTTGACCGAATTTTAATATTTTATCTCTGCGCCATAAAAATGCAATGGTAAAAACGTATGTATGTATGTATGTATATGTTGTATAGAAATCCACAATTTTCAATGAATCTATTTGAAATTAAGTACACATATAGTACATGAACGAAGTAATAATCTGGATCTCTTAAATATTTTGAAAAATTAATTATAATCAAATTTCTTCAATATGGGAACACAAAATAGACAAGTTAGCTAGGAAATTAGAGAGGCAGTTAGTTGCTCTGTGAGTCAGCTTTCCAGATATATGACATGGAGAATTGGGAGAAGCTATGCAGTAGATGAAAAAAGAGAGCACGCATATGACTGACCCTTTAAGCAGTCATAAATAGGCCCTTTTGTGCTGTTCCCAGTAGGTAGCCTCACCTCGCTTGAATTCAAGATCCTTCCTTAACATTTTAACACTTGCATTTCAACAATATCCCAAATTTGCAATAAACTTGCCCGTCTGAAGCGGGGAATCGCTCGCCTAGGGCAGAGCCCCTGGCTAGACGGAAATCCCGCAGAAGGCGGTAATTTCCTAGCGCAGTCTCCCATTAAAGAGAGCATGATGAGGACTTATTGCTTCCCCGTTAACCTCCGAACAAACATTTTAAAGGTGGTGGCAGCCTTGATCTGGTTGGCAGTGCATTCCAATCCCTCACCGCAGAGGCAGAGAATGACCCCGCGTACAAGAAAGTCCTCTAAGGAGGCACTATCAAGTCAAATGGTCTAATCCTGGATGCCATCATCACGATGTTTTCATTTAGATAACCAGAGGCATTGCCATCCAAGAAAGAGAATAAACATCCCTGGATTATTCATCTCTCTACAGTCTTGAATCGTCTTTTGCAAGCATGTTTTGTGATGTGCTTAGTTTTTATTTTTCTTCTCTTTTCATGGGTTTTTATTTTTGACAACAATCTCTACTAATGCCTTTGGGTTTGATGTATTGAGGCAAGGAATTAGGCGGCAGGTGGCAACGACAGACAGACAGAGAGAGACACCATGGCTCGTTTAACGTTTCGATTGACACTAAAAGCACCCCCCCCACCCCCACCCACCACCCAGACATCCTCCTTTCGAGAGCTTCTTGTTAACTTGTAGACAAGCAGCTTGGCGGGCTGTTTGTTGTGTATCGAGGCATCCGAATAGCGATTAATGTTAGATTATCAACACGCTCAGGTGAATTTCAACACACCTGAATATATTAGTATAGATAATAGAAAGAGAGGTTTTTTTTTTTTTTTTTAATATTATTTTACCTTTAAGAGAAGAGCAAATAACAACAACAACAACACAAGCGGGATGATAACGCTTAAAAACTCGGGCTCTGAAGTTTTCTCATTGAGATGGAGAAGGGGGGGGGGAGGTTAGAAGAAGTTTCAACCAATCGATAATATCAAACTTTTGAGGAAAAAAAAAAACTTTGAAACAAAGTCAGATTCGGTTTTTTTTTGTCTAACGAATCTGCTGCTCCATATTGTTCTCGTTTTTTTAGAAAACAAAAATAAATTCAATTTTTTTCTTGATATTCACTGTGCGTCAAAAAAAACGTAACACTTTGTTTCTTTTTAAAAAGACCTGTTCTAAAATGATACTCTAATTTATTAAACATTTAATATGAAATATCTTAAACATTTCTAAGTAAATTTAACACAAATACATATCATTTTAATCAATTTAATACTATTTAAATAAAACAAAGACAAAATGTCCAAATTTCTAAAATTTTAAAATAATCTTTCCATTTCAGTTTTTCTCTGCCTATTTTAATAATTCTTATTAAAACAAAATTTTGAATTAATATCCAATAAAACATATCGAGATTATGTTGATTTGTCCCTCAAATTGATATTCTTTATTTTTTCTACAATAAATTTTATTAAATTGTATTAAAATGATTTGGCAAGAGAAAGTTGTGTACTGTGCTTGTCACACCAGATTTTTTGTGTCGAGATATATTTAGGTACTTGCTCTTAGCACTTAAGTTCCAAACTTGACCAAGCGATTCATACATGGTGCTGAGCTACGAATGCTTCCACATCAGTAAAGTGTACTTCAAAAGATTTCACTGGTATATTTTTTAAAGAGCATCTAAAAAATAGTTCATTTATGAATTTTAAACAAAATCCTTGGAGCGAATTTTGAAAAAATCGAAAAAAACTGAAAAAGTACATCAGTAAAGTACTAGTACTTTTTGGCCGATTTTGTTCAAAAGCTTATTTTCGCTCCTTGGGAGGGTGCCTAACTTAAATATAACATTTCAACTTCGTAGCTCTTTTAGTTCCTGAGATATTTTGTTCACGGACAGACACACAGACAGACCATGTCGCGAAAACCACTTTTTTGGATTCAGGGGACCTCAAACAGTGAAGATCCATCAAAATTTCGACATCGAACTTTTGACATGAATCTAATACTTTCTCTCTTTATATTTCATTTGGTTTGGTAAGAGAAAGTAAAATAGGTTAAAATTTTGCAAAACTTTCATATTTTGTTTTTTTGTTATGATTAAATTTATGCATATATATAACATGTTAATATAATTCATAATGATTCATAAAGTATAGACTACAGATACTGTAGATAAATACATCAAAAGCAAATTCACTTACAGAATTTGTAAATATTTTGTAGGCAACATTTTTTTCTTTTGCTTGATGCAAAATATCGGAGATTTCTCTTCCGGATCCAACTTTGTGTTTGAGTTACTACTTTTACTAAGATTATATTAAATTTGTGATTTTCTTGGGATTTTTAAATAAAATTTTTGTTGTCTGGTTAATTCCTCCCCCCTTTCGATCAATTTGCAACTTTCCTTTCCCCTTTTATAAAAAAGTTTTCGAATGTTCGTGCTGTTTTAGGATTGTAAAAGGGTAACACACACACACAAGAAGAAGAGAGAAAAGGGATTTTTCTAGAGGTAGGGTCGACGACGACAACGAAAGAGGAGGGAGGAGGATATGGATGCTGATGGTAGTGGTGGTGGTAGTGACTACGTGCCAAAGGCTAAAGGGGTGATTGTGAGCCCTGTGCAAGGATTAACCCCACCGTCGATTTCATTGGAACGTGTTCTCCCAAATGAGATTAAATACCGGAGACGTGGTGGTCGACCGTTGCTGGCTTTTTTCTCTCCCTGGATACTTGCTTATCCGATTTCTTTTTGCTGCCCACGGAATTGTGTTGTTATAATAATCTTTAGGTTATATGAAGGAATTCAGTATTACTCGAGTTATTAAATAAAGAAGTAAAATTACAAAAATGAACAAGCCTTAGCTCGGGTAAATTGTGATCGCCATACTTACATTTAAAAGAGGGTGGATTTAGGCCAATAAGAAACTCTATATTGAATAAGGATGAAAAATTTAGATATAGGATATTAAATCTTGATTTAAGATTTGGCCCTTTTGCCAAATTGCTTTCATTCGACCTTTTTTATTTTTTACTTTCTCTTCCAAACAAAATAGAGCCGGTAGTTGGAGTTGAGAGAAAATTTTTCTTTCTGTTGAAATTTATTCAGTATCTTTCTATTATCTTTTACATTTAGAGGCTACTGTAAATCCCTTTAGAAATGTATTTAGTTAGGATCCTAGATCCTTAGGATTTCAATTCAATTCCAAAATCTGATGGACTTAGGAATTTAAATTCAAAGTTTCTGAAAGGAATTCAAGAGGAATGGATTCGCTAATAGAAAGTCATGATTTTTGTTTTGATTTTTTTCGGCATATATAGACTTTAAACGATATTTATATTGTTTAAAATAGCAAGTTTGCGAGATATGTTTGTGGTTAAGATTGGGCAAAATTGCACCTTCTGGAGTCGAACCAGGGTGGACTACCTGGGCCGGCGTCTTAAGCTAATTTGGTTTCCAAATGGCTTAAATAAAATCATCGGACTGCCTGAGGTTCGAACCCGCGACGTTCGGTATAGAAGGTAGGCACACTACCAACTACACCAAGCCCGGGGCACTTTTTTAGTTTTTCCAACTTTTCTCAAAATTCCTTTTAACGAATTCTTTCAAACTTTAAATATAAATATATACTATTCCTAGTACCAATATGAAATTGGGCTAGCTTTCATTTTTGGGATGTTTCGAGTACGAGTACTGTACTTCGTTTTTTCCAAATTTTATCGAAAAGAACGTCCGATCTCCAGCTCGGTCAACCTGGAACTATATAACATATGAAATAATAAAAATAAGGTTTGATAAATATATGCGATTTCGAGGACCGGTTGATCCGAGGCCGGATAAGAGAAGTTTTACTGTATTTTGAAAATTATACTTCTTTCAATATAAACTAAAACGTCATCCACGAGTATTTCAAATAATAATAAAATATTGAAATATGATAAATCTTCTCTAAACTTTGTTTTAATTTATTTTCAATTAAAGTTTATAACAGTGTTTTGAAATTTTAATTTAAATAAAAAAAAAAAAAGGAAAGAAAATGAATGTACGTATTTCGTTTACACGTGTAGAATTTGGTTGCTAGTAAATTCACTTGTTACTTGGGATTTAGATGGTGCTGATGTTGTTGGGTGGGAGTGTGGAGGGTTGAGAGTTGCCTCCTACCTCCCCCAACTCTCCGCTACCTTCGTGTTAATTTCATCCTGTCAAGGGCAGCCAGTCTGAGTATATACAGACAGACAGACACACGGAAATCTAAACAAAACCATTTACCAAACAAGAAAATAATCTCCTCTTTTCTCTCAACGTTAATAATAATAAAAAAAAAATCTGGTGGGCTGAATAAAAGATGAAAATTTGGTATTTTTAATGGCAATAAGATATTTTTTTTTTTCTACTCTGAGTTTTAGATTAGAGAATTTTTGGATCTTTCCCATTATTGATTAAATATGATTATTAGGCTAAATATAGAATAGTCGGAGAGCTGGCGACAAAAATGGGCAAGAGTTTTCTGAAGGCTAATATTTTCAGAATAGGTTGCATTTCAGTGATGGAAAGATACTCCAGTACAGGGACCTTTGGAGGGAATAAGCCGGTAAAGTTGCGGGAAGATGGTTTTTCGCAAATATCTCGAAAACTATGCAGTTTTCCGCAAAAATTCATCTATACAAAAATAATCGAAATTAAATTACAAACAAAAATGGTCTTGGACATAATCACGCTAAAGTGAACGGTTCGGGAGATTTAGAAGGGTAAAATTTGTATTTCATATTAAATAGACACTGATATAGAGAAATATTGATATCTTGTTACCATGACATCGATTGTTAGAATTACAAATTTTACCTCTCTAAATCACCTGAGCCGTTCACTTTAGCGTGATTATGTACAAGACCATTTTTGTTTGTAATTTAATTTCAATTATTTTTGTATAGATGAATTTTTGACTTTGCATTTTATAAACGTCTTTTTCTCCGAAACTATAGAGCGTTGCGCGTTACTATTTCAAGGGGTGAACCCCCCTAAAGGTCTACAATCATCACCCGAAGTTTCATCCCAAAATGAAACCCCAAGGTCGTGCCCTCCCCTTGTAAGTGTTGAAATATGAAACATTTCACCTAGTGTTTTTGATTAATTAGTTTAAATCTTTCTAATCGTAGCTGAAACAATTTTCTAGCAATTTTTTTTCTATGATATCAAAAAGGCTAATTATTTTTAGGTTATAATTATAATAATTCCAGTTCAGTGTGTGTTGGGTTAAGCCTTTAAACGGAACAAGATTGGATGGAATTTAATGAGGAGGCGGTGGTCAATTTAACCCCCCATCGTAGAGGGGTTGGTTGTACTTATGTAGTACGACGGACGAACGGGGGAATAGAGGGCGCTCTTGTCGTGACGAGAGAAAATCACAAGAGAGAGGGAGAGAGAAAACACAATCCCATTGTTAATTTAGGTAAATGAGTGAAGGTGGCAACGGCAGTCGCAGGCGTCGACGTCGTTGGGGGTGGCTGGCTGGCTGTCTTGAGCATTAGTCCTTCCCTCTCACCCCCCCCCCACACTCGTAACCCTAAACCCTAAACCTTCCGTCCACGAAAGACCCTCTCTCTCTCTCGGTCTTGCTTGCCACTACCAGAGAGACCCTGACAGGTAGTTAGAGAGAGAGAGAGAGAGAGAGGTTAAGGAGCAAACTGACTCCCACACCAGCACCTTATCAAACCTAAAGGGAATTGCACTGATTAACCCCACCCCCGCGCCCTTCATTCACACACATTCACATATATATAACTCAATCTTTTTTTTTTTAATTCTCTTTAAATCCTCTTATATCAATTCGGATTATTAAAATTTCCAACATCTTCTTCTTCGCCTTAAATCCCGCGGTGTGGGGTCGGCGGTTCATAGGTTTTTTCGAATGGGAAGGAAAAGAACAGGCCCGTCTCACGGTTGAAAATATAGAAGGGAAGAGACTGACATGGAAAGAACAGAAGTACTGACAGTCTCAGCTAGGGCAGCTCGTGGTCGCCATCCACGTACCCACAAGTAGGGACACGAAAAAAGTATCGATACTTACTGATATCGATACTTTTGTTTCGATACTAGTACTTTTTTACTCGATACTTTTTTTTCGATACTTTACTCATATGAGTACTTGATTGCCGGTATCGAATGAAAAGTACTCATTCAAATATAATTTTTTTTTAAGTTTTTTCGGCATCTTAGGCCATATAGACAGACTTTGAACTTTATACAAATATTTTAATTGCCATTTTACCAAAGAATATAGTATATTCTTTTATATTTTTTTTTCTCTCGTTGATATATAACAGAATGGGATAGACTTTATTTCATCATATTCCTAATAATTATTTATTAATAATGAAAAATTTGATACTTTTTAATAAAAACCCTTCAATTTAATAACATGTCTAATTAAATTTTTTTTTTTTTTTGTATTATTGCAAACTGTATTCACTAAATTTAAAAGTGCGAAAATATTAAATAGAAAAGCCAAATTATAAACTAAATAATAACACTTGTCGATAAGGTTTAATTCACAAGAAATCTGATTAGTGAATTTAGTACATTTTTTTATAGTGAAATCAGAAATGTAATTAGAATTTTTCCATCAGGCACAGTTTTAGATATATGGAGAAAAAAATTTAATAGAAAATGTGCTCTAAAACGGGTCTTATTTTGAATTTTCAAGATTTTTTTTTATAACTTAAAAAACTCGATTTTTCTAAATTTTTAGCTATTTACGGCACGTCTAAATTATTGGGATGAAACTTTATATGTATTAAAACTATCCGCATATTTTTTTCAGTTGAGAAAACCACGTCCTCCTGGTACTCATTACTTTGAGGAAAATGGCGCACCAGTATACCCCATTGATCTTCCGTTGGGCCCTTTGAACGACATCAGGAGCCTAAGATGCCGAAAAAACTTAAAAAGAGAAAAATACTCATACTTTAAAAAATACTCGATACCTACTGGTATCGATACTTTCCTTTCGATACGATACGAAGTACAAGTATCGATACTTTTTTCGATACCACATCCCTACCCACAAGATGTGGGCCGCTGAGCTATATTATAATTTCGCACATAGCTCTCATAATTCTGATTTAATATATCAAAAATCATACAAACATCTTTGGCATTTAAGACAAATTAATTTTTAATTAAAAAAATTTATAAAAATGTATTATATATTATTAAATGTAGAATATTAATTGTGAAATTTAATCAAATTTAATTATTTTTGAAGCATCAACTTTGAAACTATTTGAAGAATTTTCATGGGCTTTTGATTTTTACTTTCTCTTACCTCTATATATGTTAATATATAGAGAGAGTAAGTATATCCAATACTTACTCTCTATATATTAACCATCCATCATGTCAAAAATTCGATGTCGAGATTTTGATGGATATACACGTTTTGAGGTCCCCTGAATCCAAAAAAGTGATTTTCGCGACATGGTCTGTTGAGTCTGTGAATAAAATATCTCAAGAACGAAAAGAGCTTCGGAAGTTGAAATTTTATATTTAAGTTGGGCACCCCTTGGGACGTGACACGAAGCTTTTCAACAAAATTGGCCAAAAAGTACTAGTACTTTACTGATGCACTTTTTCAGTTTTTTTAGATTTTCTTAAAATTCCCTTAAACGATTTTGATTAAAATTCAAAAAAATCAATTATTTTTTAGATTCTCTTTAAAATGTATATTCTCAGGATTTGCAGTGACTTTGCAGCCAGGAGATTAAAATAAAAAGATCTTTTATTTATATATTTTATTACATATCAAAGATTGGGCATTTAAGCCATTTGGATACCAGATGGCTTAAATAGAAATGCCTGAACCCACAATTGATATATTCTCTACAACGGTTATCGTCAAAGTCTTATATGGCCTAAGTTGCCGAAAAGACTGTGTGAATGTGTGTGGAGTGAGAAAAAAGTGTAAATATTTAAAAAAAAAAAAAAAAAAAAAAAAAAGATTGGGCGTAGCCCCAGATATCTTGTTAGGGGGGCCAACCCCTCGTTAGGGCGAGAGGGGGGGGTTTGCAATTAATATATAGGGGAGACCGGGGCAGGTTGGCCCACTAATTTTTATTTCTTTCATAAAATTTTTTATTTAATCATTTTCGTTTATGTTTTCATTTTAAAATGTTGGTGCAACCTTAAGCTACCAAATGGTCATCGTAAAAGTCTCCTAAATTGATGTTAAAATTTAAATAAATAATTATTTCTAAAATATTTCGAGTGGGCCAACCTGCCCCGTGGTCGGGGCAGGTTGGCCCGGACCTCGGGGCAGGTTGGCCCGGAAGGCATTTGTTATTTTTATATGAATTAAAATGAAGAAAATAATTTAAAACAACTTAATTTTAACACACAAAGTTTATTTTAAATTATAATTGGTTATTGCAACAGTTTCAGTAATAAGTGAGTACTAAATCAAAAAAAGTATATCGTGACTTCAAGAACTTTTCCTTTTTCAGTTTTTCTTTTGTATTTACGAATCACTGTTATAATTGTGGTTCAGAGGTTGGGGATGAGAGTCAGAATGCTATGAAGAGGATTGCAGACACCTTACTTGGGCTTGGCAAGTTGGCAAAAAGAGTATCCCAACAAGGGTCCCAACTTTTCTCTCCCAACGCTCAATTTGTGCTCTTTGAAAAATCTCTTAGCTCTCGGGGCTTCGTGTAGAGGTTATCGTGCTAACCTCGTATACCAAAAGTCGCGGGTTCGGGCCCTAGGCAGTCCGATGATTTTATTTAAGCCATTTGGATACCAAATGCCTGGACCCCCATAATATATAATTATTAATACAACGGTTATCGTAAAAGTCTTATATGGCCTGAGTTACCGAAAAGACTGTGTGAATGTGAGTGTGAATAGGAAAAAAGTGTGAATGTTTAAAAAAAAAAAAAAAAAAAAGCGGAAACACTTCATATCTTCCCGAACCACAGATATTCAAAGAACTAGAACGTTTTAGAAAAAAAAAGAACATATTCATATATCTGATAACAATTTCCCAAAAACAAACACACGTGCTCATTTATGATGCAAAATTTCCTCCAATAAACTCTCAAGACGGCAGTATAACATCGATATTAAATTTTTATTTTGTTACTTTTCATCATTCATTGCCACTAAAATTGAAAAGATAAAACAGGGTTTAACGGTTTCATCATACAATGGCAAAAAATCATGAACCTGCCCCGTCATTTTGGCCACTGCCCCATCGTCATATTTGAAACAATTTTTATCCCGCACAAATCCCGCTGATGTTTTTAATTAATATGCCATGGATTAATAATCCTTATACTCTAACCTTTAAACAAGGCTCACTTTTTTATCCTCGAAGTAACCAAAAGATAAAACAATTTTATTCAACTAATGAAAATTTACTCCAAGGTGCAAAAAACGAATAAAGATCCTAGCTCATGCGAAATTACTCCGATCGCTATAGTTGTTTTGGCGAAGGTGTGAGAAACCTTCATTCGATCCGATCACAATCGCCAATATTCTCAAAACCGACTGGGCCGACTGCCCCGTGGGAACCTCCCCGCTCCCTACATAGATTACTAATTATTTATTTAGATAAAAAAAAATTAAATTATTGTAGTGGATTGGGACTTTAAAAAAATTTACCAATGGGAAAAATATATATTTGTTTGTTTTTAATTTTTAGGGCAACCCAGGGGGGGGCAAAGGCTCCCCCTGGCTACGCCCATGTATCAAAGTAAAAAGAAATTGTATTTAATTGTAATGAATATTAAGTTACGTAAGATCGTGTATAAATGACAATATTTGTAAATACATCTGATTTTTATCAAATTTGTATTCTTATTGTAATTTAATATCAATTTTTTAATAAATGTTATGATCGAAGGCCCTGATGAAGGTCATGATTGGCGACCGAAAAGTCGGCAAATGAAAATTAAATAAAAGATGATTAATCTCCTGGCGCCAGTCACACCAGATTTTTTATTTATTACGTACAATACGAATTCTTCGGGCATATTTATTTATTCGAAATGTGACTATTTTATTGTATAGGAGGAGTGATTGTAGTGTAACCCCCTCCCCCTCCCCCCTTTTCCCATGGCAGCTAACAAGCTCAGAGACGTCCCTTTGCGGGGTGGGTGAGGGATGTGCTGCTGCTATCTCACATCCTAAGGGATGAGAGACGGGAGTCGAGAGTGTGTAATTGCAGTCAAGAGACAGCAGCGTCGAGTCCAATGAAGACAGCAAAATGCCGAGGGGGGTCTTATGGTTAGTATTAATATTAGTAGGCCTACTGCCTCTACTACTGTATATCCATTCAAATTAGAAAACCCATCTGAGAGACGGTTTTTAAATTAAAATTGATATTACAAGTAGAAATAAATTAAACGTACGGGTACTCTCTACCTCTTCAATTTCTTTTTTTTTTTTTAATATTTAAATGCCATTTGGATAACAATATTTCTTGAATATGAATATTATTTTTGGAATTTGCGGAATTTGCTCTCCTACACAAGAATCTATTTATATAATTCGTATGTCTGTCGGTCTATCTGTCACGCTCTGTTTGACCAACTTCCCTTTGGAATTTTGAAACGAAATTTTCATAGGAGGTTATGTAGAGGGTATGTAGAGTCCAAGAAATATACTCGGATCCCGAAATTCCTATAACTTTTTGAGTTATTAATTCCTAAAATTACGATTTCTCCCTTAGGAAATGTATAGAGAAATATTTATGTATTCTTTACATTTGTATATTCTATGAATGTAAATAAATCCTCAAGCAGGCACTGATTTGGAATGGAATAATATTAATTTTCTTTCCATAATTAAGAAGAAAAGGCGAGCCCCCGGGCTTGGAGTAGTTGGTAGCGTGACTACCTTCTATACCGAACGTCATGGGTTCGGATCCCAGGCGGTCCGATGATTTTATTTAAGTCAATTTGGATACCAAATGCCTGGACCCCAAATATTTATTATTAAATATAACTGTTATCGTCAAAAGTCTTATATGGCCTAAATTGCCGAAAAGACTGTGTGAATGTCTGTGTGAGTGTGAGTGCGAATGTTTAAAAAAAAGAAAAGAAAAGGCGAGGGTCCGCTGCAGACGGGCCCGAGCCTGCTGAGGGGCGAAGTCCCCCTGTCTAGACGTGAAGCTTCTCATAATAAAGAAAAGGCGGCCCTGCAGCCAGCTGGCGGGGGGTCCAGGCGGGCACCCGTGGCTAGTATCTTATACTTTTATAATAGTGGAGTGTTCGTCTCTCCATCTGTCACGCTCTTTTTGACCAACTTCCCATTGGATTTTGGAAACACAGTCTTATAGTGGACGTTATGGCGAGTACAGAAAAAATACTCGGGTCCCAAAGTTCTCAGAAGAGGAAGCGCAAAAAATTTCAGAAAATCCAAAATGCGCGTTAAGTGTTCAAAATGTTAATCAATCCTTGAATTTCATAACTAGGGCTGCGCAAAATAATCTGGCAGCTAAAAAAAAAAAGGTCAAAAGGTCACGAGAGGGAAAATGGGAATTTTTTACGAAAAAGATTTTCACAAGAGGGAGAAAATGGAAATTTTATCAGAGAATTTTTTTTTTTTTGATATTCGATTATTTTTTCCACAATCGAAATAATCGATTATTATTTTTCATAATAGATAATCGACTTTTTCCATAATCGAACACCTTACTCATAATCTAGTGTATTTAATAAAAATTTTTTAATGAGAAGGACGAATGAATAAAATCCTGAGATGATTTTCAGTCCAATTTATTTGAATTAACTCCTTTTCCGCTATGATTCAACGTTTCTTCGTTTGGCTCCATTGCCATTTATAAGCTGTAGTCCTATATATATATATATTTTTTTTTGCGAAATAATATAAAAAAATAAAACAATGGTTGATATTATATTCAAATGATCTTTCTTTTTTTTTTAAAGAGTTTTTTGATGTAATAATTCCATGAGAGAAAGGAGAAGTAGGAGAGGATATGCTTTGGTGGTTTCGAATCAGAATCCAATTCCTTCAGTTCCACTCACTCACACTCCCTTTTCAAAGAGAGTCAGGGTGAGAATCAATTTCGTGCATGGAATTGTTTCAGCAGAGTGAGGGAGAAGGTGCTGCTGCTTGTTTTAGTACTAGTAGTAGTAAAAGGATTATATCCAGCAGCAGCAGCAGCCAGATAGAGGGGGAGTTGGGGGGGGGGGGATTGCAATAGTACGTAGTGTCTTTCTAAATGAAAAGGAAATAGTTAAGGGATGGATTAATGCATGCACTCGACATGGCAACTCACACGCAGTCATTTAAACACCTGAGAGGGAAAGGGAGGGGGGATTTAGATTATTTCCCTATTAAATCAAATTAAAAAAATAATGGATTTGTTGAAAAAAAAAACTGGTGTGACTGGTCGAACAACACACAAACAACAACAGCCAAAACAATAAAGCCTCTGATTTCACAAATTAACAAGAATTTTCAATTCAATACAGGTGAATCATTTTAAATAAAAAGAGATGGGGTCTAAATGGCTTTAGTTGTCGGAAAAGACCTTTAAAAAAAATACAGGTGTATATTACTATACCGTTTAGAAAGGACTGATGAGATAGTAATAAGAGTAATGAAGAAAGAAAAAGAATAGAAATTTTATATTTAAGTTACAATTTTGTTTAAAATTCCAAAAATCATTATTTTTTAGATTCTCTTTAAAATGTATATTCTCATTTTGCTTTCAAAATTGTTTGAAGCACACTTTATTCTAGTATTTCATAGGAAAGGAGAAATATATTCTCATGTTTATCAACTTCATTATCAGAGTGGCTCTCGAGATGACCGGATTCAAAGGAGTATATGTGTGGAAAATCTGCTCTGAACTAGGGTCGAAACAAGTTCGCCGAACCGAAATGGCCTCAATCTCCAATTTCGCGAAACCCCAACTATAGTATTTGCTTGAACATTCTTTTTTATTTTTTTTTTTTCTGTGATTTTTTTTTATTATTTATCTTGATTTTTTTTCCTCCCTCATCTCCGCTTTTTTTGGTAATTTTTTTTTTACCTTAAGTGCAAGCTTTGGGCTTTTTTTTCAGAAATTTTTCTCCCTCTAATAAATCGATGTTCGAAATGATTTAATAAGAAAACAAGAATTGAGAACCATCTCAAAAAGTCGTCTTCGGAGGGTGAGTGACCGGAAGCTCGGGGCCGAAACCTCAAATTTAAATGTTATTCATGATGTATTATAGATGATCAATAAACTTTATTATTATTATTCGCATGTTTATAAATTTAATATTTTTAATCTCGTAATTCCCATGTCGGCGCGCGAAATTACAATATATCTAAATCACAAAAAAATCTGGTGCGACCAGCACAGAACACAACTTTCAATTACCGAAGGTAAGAGAAAGTTGTATGCCGTGCGACCAGTCACACCAGATTTTTTTTTACGGCTCCTGTTCTTTTTCCTGCAATTGTCTTTATTTGGATAATTTAAATCAATTATGATGAAAACTGAGTTTATTATCAGATTTGCTGATAAGGGGATGCTAAAAAGAGCCAAAAATATAAATGAACCCTTACAAATATTTTACTCAAAACTGTTGATGTCCATATAAGAGTTGGTGTATTTCACACCAGATTCTTTTTTAATTTACCAAATCAATAACCTTACAGTTGTAACTCTAACCTGATATTTTATTCAATATCAAAATCGAGTGTTTCTCAAATACCAGCCAGCAGCAGTTCAATAACCAAAAGAAGAGAAGAAGATCTGGCAACGTTGCTGCCAACCAACTCCCTCAAGTAGCGAGAGAGAGAGACTTTTCCCAAGTTGAAAGTTTTTTTTTTTTTTTTTCCTTCAAACTTTTAATAACATAAAGTCCAAAGTTTTAAAAGTTAGTTATATGTATATATAAGAGTGTAGATACTTGATGAGAGCGAGAGAGAGGAGGAACGTTCCGTATTCGAATGTAGTTCAATGGAACGAGGCCACGTGACTCTCATGTTTTCCTAATGATCAATGAGTTAATAACGTCAAACAACCATCAAGATCAATTTTAAATTAATAAGGTAACAAAAAATAAAACTTTTCGGAATTAAATATCTTCTTTCTTGGATTACGATATTTACTAAGATCCTAAGGGATACAATTTCAATTAATTTTCATTCAAAGATTTAGATTCAATACAGAAATAACCGTAGTTCTAATAAAGCTCTGACTTTAGAAACAGAAACAAGTAGATGTTTCAAGTATAATAGTAACATCACAAGTAGAGCAGAGATACAAGTAAACTTCATCTAAACATGTGGTCATTGAAAGGTCATTGTAGTAATTTGATTTAAAAAAAAATAAAAATAAATTTGGTATGTTAACAATTACTGACTTTTTATTTTGTTCAAATTAAATACAAATTTGTCTGGTTGCAACAGGATAGTGAGTATTGCTGCAGAAAAACCTTCCAAGAACTGGATAAACTTTGGAAACACCAATAGGAAGTTTGTTTGCTCTATCAGAGCAACCCAATGGCAATTCAGGCTGATAAACAAATTTCACAAAAGACCTTTGCTCAATTGATGGTGCTGAAAAATCCGGTTTGTCATAAAATGTGGGTTAGCACTATCTGCAGCCGACAACTTCAATTACAAAGTTTCATCACCCAAGAAGATTAAACAACTATCTGCATCTATACAGGGCACCCAGTTCTGATGTGCCAACAAGAAATTCGAAGTTTGATCCACTTGTTGAAGAGGTTACTCTGCTGGAAGAAAATGCTGAATCCGCGCATTGAGATGAGCAAACGACTATTATTTCCACTAGAAATCTAGCACCTATCAAAGAAAATATAGGAGGAACACCACACCAACAATTAAATAACGAAAATGAATTAGATTCTACGCTACTGATACAAATTATCATTCAAATGAACAAGATGAAGAAGTTAGTCAGGAAGATGGTGAAGGAATCCGGAGAGGTACCTGAATGAGAAGACCTCCATTTTACCTGGATGATTACGCATCTACATAACGTAAAAGGTGGTGGCTTCCCTATGAGGACTATTTATTTTGTTAATTCTAAATATTTACAACCAGAGTGTAAGGATCTAAGAACTCTTTTAAATTTAGAAAAGAAATCCATTTCTTCGAGTGATATTATGGAGAAAAGAAATCAGGTGGTTGATGAAAAATCATCTCAAAATTTGCAATGAACGTCAGAGATGAAAACCTCAAGATGTGTTTCAAAAAGAACTAGAAAAAAAAAACACTTCATAATTTGATTTATAAATTTTTTTCACTTAAAATAAAAGTTTTAAAGATTTTGCTTCTGTATTTTGGTAACTAGAGGTAATAATAAATGGATGTTCTGTATACTGGATATACTCTGGTGTCATCGAAAAAAAAAAATTATAATAATAATAACAGTGCATTTCAGCTAAATATGAAGATCTTGATAGATGGATCTACACGTTCCAAAATAAATAAAGCTTCACAAAATATTTTTTAAATTTTTTAAAAATTTAGGGTTACCATAGTAAAATACTGACATTTCTCAAATCTGGATGCCAAACCGGACACGTGTTCCAAATTCGGACGAAATCCGGGCACTATGCCCAAATAATAACCTTTATAAGCCCAAATGACCGATTATTTTAATTTTAAAATAAATAAAACACTTAATTATGAAGTTTTTGGTATGGTACTATAAAGTCTTGGAAATTTTTAAGGCCGAATTGTCTGGGGCCAATAACTGTGGCCTAAATCATGCCCCGGAGGGGGGGGGGCAATCACTGTAGTGAAAGTTGACTGCTTTTACTGTTGTATTTGTCTCTTGGGAATGACATATTATGACATTTTGGTTAGAAAAAATTGTTGGCTCCCGGGCCAATAACTTTGGGGGCCAATCACTGTATTATAACGAATATTTTAAATTTGAATGAGAATAGTTTATTCGTAATTTTAATTTGCAACTCTAAATGAACATGCAGAGTTGGTCCCCGGAAAAATCATCATCATGATATCTGAAACTCGTTTATTGGATTAGTAATTCAATATCTCAAAAATTTTGAAATTTTCATCTTTCACTTAAATAGTTGATTAAAAATCAATTAATTTCATTCAAAGATTAAAACATTAAAAGGTGATGATTAAAATGATCAGCAAGCAACAACCTCTTGCTTTTTGTCCAGACTGTAATTTGCATGTTTTAAGAGAGGGAATGCATTACGATTACGAGGTTGTCCTGCCCTGTGCGCGTGTCGTCGTCGTCGTCGTCTCCAGGCGCGTTTTCTTCTTCTTCCTTTCGTGAATACTAATTACCACCACCTCTTCTAAGAGAGACAGAGTCTCTTAATGGGCAAAACCAAGGCTTATTTTATTGAAGGGTGGGGGGAGGGGGGAGGGGGGACAGTTAAAACGACGACCATATTGAAACAGTTGTTACCTTTAATCGAGGGGTTGTGTGGATTTTATTCTCCCCAACCAACCACACACACACACACACAAAAAAAAGGACAAATGATCCTGGTTAATGAGGTCAGACAATGGTGATGAAATTGATAACAAAATTATTTTTTTTTTTTATGTTCTAACGTAATCATAAAAAATTAGAATGGAAAGAAATGGGTTGGAATATTTTTCTTGTGATAAACATCTCCCTGTTTTTTTTTTTTTTTTTTTATCGAGTTCTTTAATCCAGACGTTCCTGATGACCTTTATATGGTCATTTGTAAGCTAATAATTAAGTCTACTTAAGTGCTGTGCGGCCAGTCACACCAGATGTTGTTGGAATCATAGGAACGCCTGGGAGTTAGGCAACCAGTGGCGTAAACGAATGCAAGGAGAAAAAGAAACTCCTCCTATTTTTTTAGGAGGCGGAGCTTCCTTCACTTTCTACTCCCTTTCCATATTCCTTTTTCTTGAGTGGAGAAAGTTGCTTTTTCTCTTTCGTTTGTCATCCCTTACACTTCTGGTTGCCTAACTCCTAGGCGTTCTCTCGATTAAAAAATGGCTCCGTCATTTTGCCCATCTAATTTTTTTGTGTAATAATAATTAGCACGTTTTGATGATAGGCAAATGAATTAGGCTCTTTAAGTCACTTATAAAGATTAAAAGCTAATTTTTTTAATATATTATTAATGACTATCACATACGTATAAAATAATTTTTTGAAGAAGATCTGACGAAGGATTATCTTGTAATTAATTATTAAAAAATTGAAATTTAACATGTAACATATGGGGGATTTCGAAGAAACGCACACATATCGAATTATATAGCCACCTCTGCAATAGGTAAAGAAACAAAAAACTTACATTTTATCAATTCACTTCCGAGGAATACGTTAAACATAAAATCAAAAGTTTCTGCAGAAATCTTTTAAAGATATTTTAACAAGAAAGTCAAAAAAATTCTCCAAAATGACAGTCGCCAATATTTAAAAATAAGGTAGTCACGAGACTCAGACCAGTCTGGCAACGTCGCATAAAATAATTCTCTTTTCTCGCTGTCAGTTACATTTTTTTTTCCATTTTACGATATTTTTTCTCGCAAATCGTCCATTGTGTTTAAACTGATTTGCATTAAACATTGTAATATATTAAATAAAATAAAATTTAAGGCGATTAAGATTTAAAATAGATAGTTGATGAATGCAATGTTGCCAGTTCTATATTACGTGAAATACTGCTCAAGTCAAAAGTCATTCATTTATTATTTTGGTAATTAAATTATTAACTTAATCCAATTATAAACTCTGATAGGTCACGACTAAATTATAATAAGGAATTTTGGCATTCAAATTTTTCATTTTATTAAAAAAAAAATTTAGATTCTATTATGACTTACGAGGTACTATCCGAACAACCTAAAAAAAAAAAAATTTTTGGACACTTTGTAACGGTTTTATTCAATAAAATGATATATTTTGATAAAATCAATACATACACGAAATTTGAAATAAATAAACAGAATAAAAGAAAGATAAATGACGATGATGACTCATGGAAAGTTTTGCCCTATCGTTCGCTCACTTGAAGTTATCCCTCCCCCTCTCTACACTACTCTACTCTCTCCGCCTGCCTGCCTGCCTGCCTGCCCTACAGCCCTACTAACTTATTATTCATCTAGGGCAGAGTTTCCTCAACTTTGCCTCTTGTCTCCTTCCCACACCCCCTCAACCCCCCCCCCCCCCTTCTCCTCCCTTCTCGTTCCTTCCATCATTTTCCTTCAAATTTCATCTCAATTTTTTATTAATTATACCTGAAAAGTGTTAAAATGAATTAATTTATTTTTTAATTATTTGGCCAAAGAAAAAAATCTGGTGTGACTGGTCGCACAGCAGAATTTTTTTGGTATCCAAATGGCTTAGGGTGAGCATCTCGGGGTGCTAATTTTGGGAGATTGCGGCCACAATTTTGAAGCTATCGACCTTAAATTTTTTTAAAATTAAAGCTATTTAAAATATCTACAATTTATAGAAGCCCTTTTTTTGATTTTTGAAAAAATAAATTTTTTTTTAGATTAATCGCATTAAATAAAAGATATTTTTAAAAAAGTTCGCTCTATATCTTATAGATAATTAAATTAGTAATCATTGTGTCCAAAAATAAATAATTTTTTACCCTTAAATAATTAGCTGGAATCTTTCAAATGAAATGGAATAAATCCCTTGTATACCTATGGGAAAAAGTAACGCCATCTCTTGCCGCCTAGAGTAACTCGGTACTGAATCGTCTTCTAACGACTTTTCGAGACGCGCACCTTAAATAAAAGAATCGGACTGCCTGGGTTCCGAACCCGCAACCCTCGGTATAGAAGGTTAGCACGCTAAATCCTACGCCAAGGCGGAGGGAAAATTTTTTTGATGTGTGTAAAAAGTTAAGGGGACCCCCTTTAGAATCGAAATTAACATGCAAATCCCCATATGGGGATTTAACATAGGCCCTATGGAAGAAGAGCCGGAAAATGAATTTGAAAAAATCTGAAATACTACATCAGTAAAGTGTACTTCAAACGATTTTCACGAAAAATTTCACTGATATACTAGAATCTAAAAAATAGTTGATTTATATGAATTTTAATCAAAATCGTTAGAGTCAATTTTGTGAAAATCGAAAAAAACTGAAAAAGTACATTAGTAAAGTACTAGTATTTATTCAAAAGCTTATTTTCACGCCTCAGAGAGGTGCCTAGTTTAAATATAAAAGTACAAAATTTCTCAAGCTAAATTGGAGATATTTTAAAGAGGTAGAGAAACTTTAAAAAGATTAAAAATTCAAAGTTCTTTTTTTTGAAAAAAAAAAAAAAAAGGAAAGTAAATACATAGATAAAGATAAGAGATCACAAGAGAGAGAAAGAGAGAGAGAAGAAAGTGAAGACACTTATCAAAAGCAGTTAAAGTTGCTTTTATTGCTCCCTGATAGGCTCTAAAACAGTTACAAAGTGATAATTCACCTCCATTGACTCCTCCATTACTACGGGGGGGGGGGGGGGGGGGATGGAGGCAAACATCATCTTTTCATTATGACGAGGACGGGCTTAAAAACAACTCTTTTTAAATATTATTATCGTAAAATTAAAAATTATTAAAATTGACTATTATATTTTGATGTTTACATAAAGGATTATGCCCTTGGAATCTTTTGAAGCACACTTTACTCTTGTACAGTCGGTGATATTGTTTTTCATCAAAACAAAATAAGAAAACATGAACAAGAAGAAATTAGAGACATCGGATTGGGAGCAAAAGTTCGATGCTCGGAACTTAGATAAATAAGAAGAGGAAAGTCGGGTAAGGTGACGAATTTGATTTTTTGTGAAAAATACAGCCTCACTTCCCCATTAGTGTAAATGATAGTGCTCGAAAAGGTGTTTGCGCGGTGCTCTGTAACTGCTCGAAATAAAAATGGCGGAGTCGAGTAAGATGACGAATCGAGAGGAGAATAAGATGGCGAGGTCTCTACCTCTCTAGCTTGTGCCGATGTATCTTCTAGTCTTCCGCCGCTTCACAAATTCATTTGTTTATATATACATGTTTTTTAATGACACCTGTATTTTTTTTTTTTTTTTTTTGGAATGGGTGCATAAGGTCCGAAGACCTATAATGACCAATAGTCACATGCAGCCAGGAAGAAAATAAAAACAAAAGTATGTATATGTGTATGATTTTGTTTTGATTTTTCTTTCCAAAATTTATGAAACATGTCATTTTCTTCTGTGATTATTTCAAAAACTATTCAGTTTTCGGAAAAATGTCAAAGAATAAAAACTTTTTAAAATTGAGTATTTTATCATAATATAACAAAGAAATTGAAAATTTAGAAATTTCTGAAAAAACTTATTAGGTAAAGTACTACTTCCAAGTGACGTAATTACTCCAAAAGTTGATAGAAGTCTACAATTTTAGTGTAAGGAGCATATACCAAATTTCATTGATCTAACTGCTTTGGTTTTTAAGCTATCGTGTTCACACACACACACACACACACACACACACACACACACACACACACACACACACACACACACACACACACACACACACACACACACACACACACACACACACACACACACACACACACACACACACACACACACACACACACACACACACACACACACACACACACACACACACACACACACACACACACACACACACACACACACACACACACACACACACACACACACACACACACACACACACACACACACACACACACACACACACACACACACACACACACACACAGGCATAATGCCCAAAATGGTATTTTTGGACTCAGGGAGGTCTAAAACGTGGAGAAACATCAAAATCTTGAAGTCGAATTTTTTTACGATTACAATACTTTCTCTTTATATTCTATACGAGAAAGTAAAAATGGACTCTTATGTGTTGACATCATGTACTTTCTTCTTAATTAATAATCACTAGCTGCATAGCGGGACTTCGGTCTTATTTTAATTATTATAATTCAATTAAATTTTTGACCGGTAGTAGCTACTATGGATGCCGACCGGGGTATGATGTAAGAATATGAGTAGGTGAAAGGAAATAGGGAGGATGTGTGTGTGTGTGTATGGAATAAGGGAGTGATGGTGAACGGAACGAGGAGGGTCGGTCCTCTCTTTAACAGGGAAACCTTACCTAATTTATAACTCACGAGGTTTACTTTGGGCTCCACTGTTTGAGTTTGCCTTCGGACTTGGTGAAAGACCCCCCCCCCCACCCCACAACTCCCACATACACACACATACTCATATACCCCCTCCCCCCCCCCAATCCCTCCCTAAATTGAGAGCAAAGTTTAACTTTTCTGCAAGTGAGCTCTTTTTTTCTAAAATATATATATACTTGAAAATAAAATTCCAGATGATTATGGACTATAAAAAATTTTTTAAATAACTTTAATAAAAATAAAAACGAAAAGAGACATTCGTAAGAGAAAGGGATGAGTCAAAAAAAAAATTATATGCATATTCAACCCTTTCACCACGTATGGCTCATAATTAAAATTACTAATTGTTTCATTTCTAGACACCCTAAATAAAACCTATGCTTAAATCACTCTCGTGAAATTCTCAAAAGAGGAAGAGCAAAAAATTTCAGAAAATTCAAAAAATGCCCATTGGAAAGCATTGCTTTATGAAAAATTAAAGCCAATTAATTAAAATAAATGAAAAATAATAAAAATTAATTAAATTATTATAATTAAATATTTAAATTTATTTATTTATTTTTTCCTTAGAGAGATTTAGGTTGGAGTGGACCAAGACAAAAAAATATCGTCTTTTCAGCATCTTGGGACTTTAACGATACTAATTATTATTTAAATATGTGGAGTAGGGGTATGACTTTTCGACTTTTTTTTTTTTTAAAGATTTCCTGTATCACGACTCAATGAACTTTTGTCTATTAATGACTATAATGACGTTTATTCCATGAAACTATTAAAAAAGGTCACGCACAAACCACTTTGAAATTTTAGGTTGAATAGTCGCAGTCTTGTATAAGCTGGTATATAAGGGAGGTGTTCAAAGCGAGTATTTGAGTTTTAATTAGCTTAATTTGCTTAATTTGGTGTCATTTATAACTTTCAGAACCCTCTAGAAAATCCTGGGGGGAGGGGGGGGGTAAGGGATCCTCTGGGAAGGGGTAAGCCAAAATCATAGCTATATATTTTATTTTTCTAATAAAGATTTAATGATAAATTATATCAATTCTATTTATAAAAGCAAATTTTAGTATTTTTTTTGTTATTCTAAATAAAAGCAGGCGATGATCGGCTGCAGCAAATGTTCGAAGAGAAAGGTACCCCAAACCCAAGTTTATTAGTTGCCAGCTCCATGTGCTGGATCGCCTTTTACGTGTTATCATGGGCTATGAGCTCCATGGTTTGACTAAATCACCAACATCCACTACTTCTTTGTGCAGGATTTGATTACCCATTATAATAAATTGAAAGGAGCCTTCAGCAAAGTTAAAACTAAAATTAAGGAAACAGGCGGTTGAAGAGACGACATGAAGTTTCTTTACCACCTCACTCGTGACTTCTGTCACTTCGCTGAGAGGAATGAAATCCCCTTCGTGAAATTTCAACAAATTCGAAATATCAGCAATGCATGCTGGACCTCTCGTGCCATTCTAGCCCTTCTTTCGTTTATACTGATGCCTGAAATCCGCAAAAGGTTGCGTAAAATTCGTCCATTCATTTCTTACTAATGGGCTGATCATTAAATCAGCAGCCAATGCTTTCGCGTTCAAGATTTTGATGAACTATCTGCAGCTCTGAATCAGCAGAGCTCAATTGCTTGAAAACCCACTGGAAAATAGATGAATTTCCAATCAGTATTGCCCGAACCAACCAATGCTGGGAGCGTGCGGTGCAATCAAAGATATGGAAGAAATCTACTAAGACTCCTCCCTCAATAAGGACAACCCCCCAATGAAATTCATCCTCAGCAATGACCTTATCTAGAATATTTGACTTCCTTGTGTCTCTAATGACCCTATATAAGTGAGTCTAAAGCTTGTGTTCAATTTTGTATCTATTTAGAGTGACTTCAAAAAATTGGCAAAAAATCTGATATATAAAATTTTCAAATCATTTTGTGCGTGACGTTTTTTTATCAAATCACCTTGAAAGTAAGATTTTATTCAACCTTTAGTAAAAGTTCATCATGTAATGATACAGGGATACGAGGTTGTAAAAAAGTCATACCCCTAATGTGGAGGTCCCATGAAAATTCGTCAACTGGTTTCGGAGTTATGCATTATAAAAGAAAAATTCAAAATTAAATCTCACATTTATTATTCTATAATAAATCATATAAATTAAATTATAATTTGTAATGAAATTAATTAATAGAGAAGTAAATTTTTGACTCTTCATTAATAAACTAACATTCACCTCGTGTTCTAGAGGTTAGAGGCAATTGTCAATAATGATAATATAAAAACTAAAGGGAGTGGCTTCGAACCCCAGACAAGGATTTATTTTATTTATTTGATTACCATAACCCAATACATGTCGTATAAGTATATCTATTCCAAAGTAGTGACTGTGATGTTCCCATAGTAAATGGATAATGGCTAATTATTGGCAGGGGCAGTCAATAAAAAAGACTCTGTCTGCGGGTTCTAATCTCTGAGACGTTTCGGTTCTTTTAATTTAAAAGCCATCTTCAGTCCTTACTGAAAAATACATAATGATGGAGTCATAAAAAAAAAAAAAAACAAGACGAATGCAGCCAAATATTCTTTTATTCTAATTCTCACTCTCAAGGCTGACGTTTCGGCCCGAGGTCTAGGCCATCTTCAGAGCCGGCTGGCAATAATCAAAAAGTGTGGAAATTTGCACCAATTTCCAACGGGCAAATTCATTTTCTGCAATTTTTTGCATTGAAAAATTCAAAGAAATTAATTAAATCCCTTTGATGGATTTTTTAGCTTGAAATGCTGATGATGGCACAGTAAATCTATGCCGAAACGTCCGGATTAAAGAGTTCATTTAATAATAGAGGCTTTTTTTATTTGACTGCAAATTACAAATAATCTCATAAACAGCCACGTAATTATAATTAATTAAATCCCTTTATTGAAAAATAATAAAAATCTTTATATAATTAAATTTTTAATTTTTTTTTTTTTATTTATTTATTTATTTCCAATTTTTTAATTAAATTATTTTTTTCTTTAATTATACTTAAACCTGTTGATACTGATAATATTCTAATATTTATTTATTTATTTTTGTTTGCTTTTAAACAGCAAATAATTTAGCACGCCACAATCTTTTTCATTTCCAGCCGATGGAAAGTGTACGCATAATTTAAGGGTAAAAATTGTGAAATGGTTTTTTTTTTTTTTTTTGGTGGTGGTGGTGGTGGTGGTGGTGGGCGTATTGTAGGAGCTGAACTGAGTTGAGGGCTGAGAACGACGTCAGGACTCTTTTGAGGGAGTGTTTAATTAGTGAGGCCGGGTATAAAAAGCCACGAGTAAGAGAGAAGCGCCAAGCCACCTGCCGTCGTCGTCGTCGTCGTCGTCGCCGTCGTCGTCACCACCACCACCACCACCGTCGCTTTTTCCACCCTTCTTTTTGGTACCTTTCCTTAATTAAAACCCCCCTCCCCCCTGCCTCCGTATGGCGTCATGTCGCGCTGCTGCACTCGAAACCGACGTCAACTTCTCTCTCTCTCTCTCTCTCTCATTGTCTCTGTATCAGTGTGTATGTCTTCTCTCTTTTACACTCAGATCGCGTTCCGCTATTAAAAGCTACAGATAAAAAAAAAAAAAATCAATCAAAGATTTTACTATCAGTATCACAGGATATAAGCAGTTTTTTTTTTTTTTTTTCTACTTTAAATCAAGTCATTTCCATTGGAGAATTTTTGGAAACTAGCTAGCCAAACGGTCTATCTATCGTCCAAGACATTTAAACAGGAGGAAAAAATTTTTTGGAAAAATATAAATATTTTTTAATAAATTTAATATTACTTCACTATTATCAATCATATTGTAGTCCTATATGTTTATCGTTTCACCATACCAGTTTAGCCCCCATCAGAGTTACATAAGAGAGAAAAAACTCGAAAAATCTTTAATTGTTACATTACATTGTTGAATATTAGTATATAAAAAAACTCCCATTACAAAATAATTTACTATTGGACAATTGCAAAACTAATAGTATGCTATTATTAATTACTAGCCGCGCCGCTCGCCTTCGGCGGGCTTCGCGTCTGGTCAGGGGAGCTTCCCCCCTGGATTCTCCGTCAGCTGACTGGCAATCTCTCTTCCTGCCTCTTATCAACAAGAAAATTATTATTTTTTTTTTTTACATTTTTTTTTGTATAAATATTGTAAAGATGTATAAACAAGTGTGAGTAAATATATAAATAAATAAAATAAAACTTAAGATTCTTCAATAAGAAAATTTAATATGTTTTTTTTTCCTCATTCACACTCACACAGTCTTTTGGGCAACTCAAGTCATATTAGATTTAACGATACTCAATATTTAGTAATTATTATATATATATTTGGGGTCCAGGCATTTCTATTTAAGCCATTTGGTATCCAAATGGCTTAAATAAAATCATCGGACTGCCTGGGGGTCCGAACTCGCGACTTTTGGTATACGATGTCAGCACGCTAACCCCTACTCCAAGCCCCGAGGGCAAGGAAATTATTATTATTATTATTATTATTATTACGTATTCCAATCCAGTGCCTGCTTGAGGATTTGTTTACATTCATGGAATATATAAATGCAAAGAATACTTAAATATTTCTCTATACATTTCTTATGGAAGAAATCGTAACTTTAGGAATTAATAACTGACAAAGTTTTAGGAATTTCGGGACCCGAGTATTTTTCTTGGACTTTCCATAACGTCCTTTATAAGACTGCAAAATTCGGTTTCAAAATTCCAAAGGGAAGTTGGTCTAACAGAGCGTGACAAACGGATAGACAGACAGACAGACGGACATTCCGCTATTATTATATATCTATATTAAACTATATACCTATAGGTATATAGATGTTTAGATTTCCGCCTCAGCCACATTAAGTTGAAATTATCCCTTTACATTTCTATTAACATGGAAATCACTGAAAGGTGAACCACATTGTTTTTGTCTGTCAACCCAAAAAGAGGGGGGGGGAGTGTGTGATTACACCCATCATCTTAAAGGAACAAGGAAGAGATTTTCTCAAAAAAATAAATATTTAGATGGAAACCGTGGACCCCAAATAGACACTGATACGATAACTTGCGAATAAATCACTTTTTTTTTTATTTATTTTCAAAAATAGGTTAGACATTTTTCATCTTTCTATTTTCTCCCCTCTCTCTCTTTTTTTTTCTCTCCCCTCCCCTCCCCTCCCCTCTCCTGTATAACAACACAACAACAATAACCGAGTGGAAAATTTATTACAACTTTTATTATTAATTTGGGCTGGTGTATATGCGCCATTTTGCGACCACCCCCCCCCCTCAACCCCTTCAAGAGGAGAGGAGAGTAAAGTGATGATAAAAAGCCCTTCCTGTATAAAAGCTGAAGGCAAAGGGCCTCTCTGTTCCTGAAACAGGCTATTGAGACATAAATGGCTAGTATCTGCGTATTATGCACATAGACTGTATGTTTACGAGATAATGCCCCCTCACTCTGGTTTTAAACACAACTTGAGTGCTTTGCCTGCCTGCCTGCTTGCCTGCCTTCTTTTATTTTCTAAAAGACAAATTACCCAAAAATAAAACTAGTCTGGCGCATTTGCAATACGATAATTGCTTAATTGTTTTGCCATTTATTTATTAATAACTAAAAAATAAATAAATATAATATTTGATATATATGGAATGTTTTTTTGTATGAATTGTGAAAGTGAGGTGAGAAATATTATATTTATATCATATTAAAAAAAGACTCAATAGGATTCTAGATATTCGCCCTCTAAGACCCTCTCCAGCTAACTTGGGCCCGCCTGCGGCGGACACTCGCCTTTTTTTAATCAAGAGCCGAAATTTTTAGTCAACTCAAGCAATAAAATAAATAAAAAATACATATCTGGCTTATTTAAAAAAAAAATCCATACTGTATATACCCGGCGAAATGTTCGTCTCTCAATCTGCCCTGATCCAATCTGGTACTTGGGAGTGTAGCAATGACTTATAACAATTTATTAGAATTTAATTTAATGAAAATGAAAAATAAAAATCTGGTGCGGCACACAACTTTCTCTTACCTTCGGTAATTGAAAGATGTGTTCTGTGCTTGTCACAGCAGATTTTTTGTGTCGACATATATTTAGTTCCCCCGATGTATTAAGTACTAGAGTGGGTAGCGCGTCTGCCTTGTATACCAAGGGCGTTTGGATCCTAGGCTGTCCGATGATTTTATTTAATTCATATCATTTTACTTTTTTTTTTTTTTTTTTTTTACTTTTCACCTCTTGTGAAAATTAATTGATCTTTTTTTTTATGTGAAAATCTCACCCGACGTTTTTTTTTTTTTTTCTTTTTAGTTAAAAAAAAGGGATACTTTCTCTTATCTCTATATATATGTTAATGTTTTCAGTTTTTTTCGATTTTCTCAAAATTCGCTCCATCGATATTGATTAAAATTGAAAAATCGATTATTTTTTTAGATACTCTTTAAAATGTATATTCTCATTTTGCCCTTAAGATCTTCTGAAGACCACTTTACTCTTGTATATTCATAGGGAAGATATGAGAAATGGTTGCCATGCTAACAAAATATAAATATTTTTCCATACTTATAAATTTTACATCTTGAATTCTAATATATCGGCGGAAACTAAATATATGTCGACACGAAAAATCTGGTGTGACAAACACAGAACACAACTTTCGGTTACCGAAGGTAGTGAAGACTCCCCACTTTTTTTATATTAATAGGAAGGGGGAGTGGGAAGACAACAAGAAGAAACAAAAAAAAAGGGAAGAAGAAAAACCCCCCCCTAAAAGAGAAAGTTGTGTGCTGTGCGACAGTCACACCAGATTTTTTTCTAGCAGGAGCCTCTTTACTTTGACTATTTATAACTAAGCAAGTATCATAGATAGAGTAAGTCAAAAAATGATTAACAAAAGGACTAAAGCCATTTAAAATGATACTCTTATAGGTGTCTGATCCCCCAAAGAGTAAATAAATATCTTAAAGAGGATTTAAAAAACAAAAAAAAAAAAAAGAAGAGAGAGGAGAGCATCTTGACATCTCTTTTTTTTCTCTTTAAATCTCTTTTATTTCCTCTCTCTCTCTCCCTTTTGTTGAAAAGGGCGCCTTGGAATGTGTATAGAGTGCGAGTGAGAGAACATCAAGAGGTTTTTATCATTAGACCCTCCTTCTTCAGGTCTATTACATGCCGGGCTTTTATACTTAGCCTCTCTCACTCTTTCTCGTATTACATTGACACTTTATTTAAGTAGAATAAGGAATTTGTGTCAGTTAGGCTCAAGATAAGGGCCAAAAGAGAGAGAGAGAGAGAGAGAGGGAAAAAAAGCCTTTTATAACACGTTAACATAACATTATAAATTTAGAGCAGAGAGAGAGAAAAAAAAAGACAAGGAAATTTAATAAATTTATAAATCTACTATCAGAATCATTTCATTTTATTTTGGTATCTTTTGTAGGGCCTAAATAAGAAAAAGTAGATTTATTTTAACGTCTTTGTCAAGATTCAATTTAATTTAAGGTATTTATAACAATTATCTGAAAAATTACGGCTAGCCAGGGGGTTTCATTGAAAATTGTAGATTTCTATAGAACATATTCATATATTTTCAAAAAAAATACCGATAGATGATATCCACGATAAAAAATAAAATGTTAAACAACTTCTTAATTAGAGCAAAAAGAGTCAAAGAATATACAAAGAGTTAATTCCATTTGACAGGGCCGGAACTAGAAGATTTTTTAGGGGGGGGGGCAAAATTTAATTTTCCGCCCCCTCCTTAAAATTTTCTATACAAAATTCATATAATTTTACCTTTTTTTTAGTAAATCTTTCTTTAATTGCCGTCCCCTGATATCTGCCACCCGGGGCACATGCACCCACTGCCCCCCCCCCTAGATCCGGCCCTGCCATTTGATGTCTTCAACTGTGAGTTGAACTCCAACGAAGTTGCTTGGATTATCAAGGTGAGAGGTGAACTCCTCTATTGAAATAAATATTTATATAGCAAAAATATTAAAACATGTTCTATGTGTAATCTGAGGGAAGAGGACACCTTACATTTTGTGGGTATTTTTCCAATTTTAAATAGCATGAGATTAAGCTATTTAAAAAAAGAATTTCTTGAATTTATTAAATATTTATATGAATTATCTTATACATTTCTAAGTAAATTTAACACAAATTCATATCATTTTAATAAATAATTATAATTTAAATAAAACAAAGACAAAAAAATGTCGAAATTTTATTTAGTGTGAGCTGGGATAGCTGAATAGATCTTGTTATTGACACACTTCAGCCCTGAGGATGAATCTAACCCAAACGTCGGCTTGAAGTGCCTAATAAACCAAATAAAAATAGCTGCATTCGCTCTTTTTTTTATTCCTTACTACGAAATTTTATTTATTAACGCTAAATTTCTAAAATTTTAAAATAATCTTTCCATTTCAGTTTTTCTCTGTCTATTTTATTATAAATTCTTATAAAAACAAAATTTGTAATTAATATCCAACAAAACAAATCGAGATTATGTTGATTTGTCCCTCAAATAGAAAATCGACATTTTTGTCTTTATTTTATTTAAATTGTATTAAAATGATTTGTATTTGTGTTAAATTTACTTAGGATATTTAAAATTAAAAGTTTCTTAAATTAGAGTATCATTAAGGTAGATTAGAACAGAATTGTATCCACCCTTGATTGAATATGAAGTTTAATAAATAATATCGAGATTGTAGTTGTCAATACTGTAGACGCCTAGGTACCCCATTGACGGATTTTGATGAACACAAAATTAGGCTAATCTCTTATAAAACGACATGAAATGTGAGAATAGAATCGCATTTTTTTTTTCTTTTCATTTTTCTAACCTCTTAGAGGGGCTCTTCTCTCTCTCGATTGTGATATCTTCTCGTTTGCAGTTTTTTTTTTTTTTTTTTTGCTTCCTTCCTTTTTTTTCCTCTTTTCTTATAATGACACTCTCTCTTTGGCATTAATAAAGTGACACTCTCATCTCTCTCTCTCTCTCTCAACAGGTAGCCACCAACCCTCTCTCTTTTTCTGTTTACATTTACATTTTAAAAGTATATTTGCCATCGTCTTAAATTAAGAATGTTTTTTTTTTTCGGTTGGCTTATTCAAATCAAATCATTTATTAATAAGATCAATATTTTATTTTTTTTTTTTCTTGTGGTAAACCACATTTTATTTGGATTATAAATTTTTAATATATATATCCACAAAATTAAAAGTCAATATTATAAAAAATGTATTGTTTTGTATATTACGTAATCACAATTAAACAAACAGATATTTAAATATTAGATGAAAAAAGAATTTGGTATGAGCTCCAGTCTGGTCCCCCCCCACATCTCCCGGTCATCGGGCTTGCAGCTCGAAAGGATCCAATTCAAAATACTCCGGATAATCGCAGACCCACCACCGGCATCAATAACCATATCATCAGAGTTGACTTAGATATTAAATCCCTCGAAAAACTCACCAACAGGTTTACCACAAAAGCTCGGCTCCACGAAAATCCACTCAGAACTCGGAAATATACAATCAAAATTGAATTTTATATGCTTTTAATTTTTATATATTCTTTTTTATACAAAAATTATAAGGTTTTGTTTTCCTTATACAACCTCGGGCAAAGCAAAGCATCGGATGGAGGAAAAACCCGGATTACTGATTGGGAGCAAGATGGCTCGAGGTCAGTATTAAATAAATCTACACATGAATAAATAAATGTCTTTAATGTTAAAAGAAAGAGAATTTGGTATGACTGGTCGCACAGCACACAACTTTATCTTGGTAAGTTGTGTTCTGTGCTTGTCACGCCAGGTTTTTCGTGTCGACATATATCATAGCTCTATTCCAAATTGAACACACACACACACACACATACACATAGTCCATACCATGTTGCCGAGCCCACATTTTTTGTCATGAAACCAATACTTTATCTCTTTATATAAGTTTATATGATTATATGCGTCTATAGGTAAGAAAAGTTAATTAATTATCATTGTATTTGTTAAATAATAAAATTTTTATTTTTTTCTCGATTTTATAAACCTATAAATTGCTCAGAGGATCATACAAAAAAAAAATGAAAATTTAATTATATAACAATTTTTATTATTTTTCATTTGAGAGATTTAATTATTAAAATTAATTAGTTTTAATTTTTCATAATAAGAAATAGAACACAATGCTTTCCTATTTGGGTAGGACTCTTAATATTTTTCCTGGACCCTTCATCTATTATTTCGAAATTCTAACGGGAAGCCAGTCTAAAAACTAAATATATCTTGACACAAAAAATCTGGTGCGACCAGTTACACCAGATTTTTTAAATATAAATCCCTCATTGGGTTTCCCAATAAAAAAAAAAATTATTAAATTTCATTCCTAATGTGTCACATCACATCTAGTCCTATCTAAATTGTTTAAAACTGCATCCTGAGTTATCCGAACTAAGTCTGGTCTGCCTGTTGTTGCCTTTATGCCTGTCACTTCCACCTACTGCTTCTCCACTGACTTCTCTTTTCAGGCCAAAATTTAATTCCATTATCCGACGATTCGGGAGTTTAAACGCCTCCCTTGCCCTCGGGGCTTGGTGTAGAGGTTAGCGTGCTAACCTCGTATACCAAACGTCGCGGGTTCGGACCCCAGGCAGTCCGATGATTTTATTTAAGCCAATTGGATACCAAATGGCTTAAATAAGAATGCCTGGACCCTAAATATGTATATTAAATCAATAACGGATATCGTAAATGTCTTAAATGGCCTGAGTTGCCGAAAAGACAGTGTGAATGTGTGTATGAGTGTGAATGTGAATGAGAAAAATGTGTGAATGTTTAAAAAAAAAAAAAAAACGCCTCCCTTCTTCAGGTCTAATGTGTTTTAATAAAATAATTATATGATCTAAAGAATTCTCCGTATCTAATTGTTTAGACATATTTAAATTAAAATAATTTATTAATAATTAAAAGTAAACACTTGGTTTAGTTTTAAAAAGGAATTTTATTTGGTTTATGTACATTTCGATGTTAAAACATCATCATCATCAGGACCTTATTACAATAACTGACAAATTCCGTTTTACTTAAGATAGATAGCAGCACTGTATCGTCTTTGCATAGATGGCAGCACTGTTACACAACTATATATTATATGGTTGATGAATTGTGTAACAATGCTGCCATCTATGCAAAGACGATACAGTGCTGCTATCTATCTTAAGTAAAACGGAATTTGTCAGTTATTGTAATAAGGTCCTGATGATGATGATGTTTTAACATCGAAATGTACATTAATTAAAACTTTTTTGTGTTAACATTTAATTATTATTAAATTAATTTATTAACACCACATTAGTCCTGAAGAAGGGAGGCGTTTAGACTCATAAACCGTTGGCTATATAGTGGAAATTTTGGCCTATTAAAACAAGTATTATTATTTAACTACTTACACCAATCTTTATAATATGATAAAATTTTACTTTTAATTTTTTTTTTTTTCTCGGAGATTTTTTTTTTTTATTATATTTCAAAATCCATAATTTCATGCATTTTTTTTTTTTTTTTGCATGAATTGCTCGTTTGGAATTGGAGATGTTTACTTTTCGCTAAAGATCCGGGTAATTAAAACTACTTGAAGATGATGCTGGTTGGTTGGACCCTCAGAGAGAGAAGACGATAGGGGATCTTCTCCCTCCACTGTAAAGTGTGACTCACCTTCTTCTTTTTTTTTCTTTTTTAAATACACTCACTCTCTCCCCATCTCTCTACTTTTCTTTCCTTTACATTCTTGATCTCTCTCTCTCTCTCCGTGTGTATGGATTTAGAGCACTCTATAAATCTTGGCTCTTTTGGGTCTCTCTGTATTTTTTTTTTTTTATCATGAGCCCATAAATCGAATGATATATACATTGTCTCTTTTTTTTGGGATTTTATTCCACCTTCAACGATAAGAACAAAGAGAGATTTTAGTTACTCTATATCTTATCATATTATGATATATTGCAAAGAATATCAAAATGCAATAAGTCGAAATCCACAAACAGGTTTTTTTTTTTGTTTTTATCGATATCATCACTAGAGAGCGGAAATCGACTTTTGTCCATTTTGAGACTTTTCCAGATTTTCTTAGGATATCTCCACTGATCTCACAAAAACAAACGTTTTTTGAGATTTTCAAAAACGACTTTTTTGGCTCTCAGAGACATTTTTTTGAAAAAAGCAGACTTTTATGACCGTTTGATGTTTTAATTCTAATATATCGGCGGAAACTACTGTCATATATGTCGACAAAAAAAAAAAGCTAGGCATCCACCAAATTGACCTGGGGACCAACAAGACTGCGACCCCGTAAACAAACTACCTCAACAATTCGCCCCCTAATTCAATACTCTTGAAAATGGTTCCAAAAGAAGAGCCGAAACGTCGAGTAAATCTCAACATCCCACGCGACTTCTGCTTCGTTCCTTGCCTTTATTATTCCCGCGATGCGGGGTCGGCGGTAAAGGGGGCGACGGAATGGGTTTCTTTGCGACAGGAAGAAATAGAACAGGCCGGCCTGTCGCAGGGCCTGACGTCTGTTGAAAATATAGAAGGAAGGGACAGACATGTAAAGAATAGAAGAACTGCCAGTCCCAGCTCGGGTAGCTCGTGGTCGTCATCCACCTACCCACAAGATGTGGGCCCCTGAGCAAAACATCCCACGCGACTTAACCCGAAAAAACTTATCTTTGCATATATATTTTGGGGTCCAGGTATTTTTATTTAAGCCATTTGGTATCCAAATGGCTTAAATAAAATCATCGGACTGCCTGGGATCCGAACCCGCGATCCCCGGTATGCAAGACCGATACGCTAGCCACTACATTTTTGCCACAATTTTTTGCTCAATTTCCATCAACATCGAATTTTCAACAATACTTTTATAAAGAAAAAAAAAAAAACAAATTCGTCAAGTATTTTCGAAATCAATGAGCTATAACGAAAAATTTAAAATTAAATTCGCAATTATTTTTTTACCAAACCAAAAATTTATATTTAATAACTGAAGAATCTCAAAACTGACAAATCCCAAAACTAACTTTACTATACTTTTTCAGTTTTTTTCGATTTTCTCAAAATTCCCTCCAAGATTTTTTTTAAAATTCATAAATCAACTATTTTTAGATCTTAAAATTATATTCTCATTTTCCAGTGAAATCTTCTGAAGACCACTTTCTCTTTGTTCTTCATAGAAAAGAAATGTATAACAATTTAAATCTTTTTCTTTTTATTAGATTAAAAATCATTATTATTTAAATTCCCATTTTTTAAAATTTATTTTCTTTAATTTTTCCAAGAAAACAATATTCTCTCTCTCACTTCAAACATATCGCTCTCTCACTCTTAAATTTTCCACCTTATCTTCCATAAAACAATTAATCCCCCACCTTTTTATAATTAATCATATTTATATTTAAAATTTTGGATTTTTGTTAATAAAAAGATTAAGAAACAAAACAAAATTACTTGGATTTTTAGTTTTTATTAAAAAAAAAAAAAAAAATTATTTGTTGAATGGTGTGTCTATGATGTGGCCGTCAAAATCATGAAGAAGAAGAAGAAGAGAGGGCCGGTAGTTGGTGGTGGTGGTGGTGGGGGTAGTGGTATGGCCATGAGCTGCGCTGATCAATACCTTGCACCCTTCTTCTTGCCCTTCTCCTGGCCTTGTCTTAATTATAGGGAGAGAGAGAGAGAGAGAGAGAGAGAATCTGCGGCGGACACCAGGCGGTGCCGCTCCCAATTTGGGGAGCACAGCATCTTGCCTGGGCATCCCTCATCTGCCCTTTTCTTTCCTCTTTCCTCCTCCTCCTCCTCTACACACACACACACACACACACACACTCAAATAGACATGCATGTGGCAGCAGAAGGCAAATTTGCTGCTACATGTGCACAGCATCACGCCTCCGCGAGCTAAACGGATATCTAATTAGAAATGTATATATATAGGGATAGAAAGCAGCAACATTTGATTCCGAAATATACAATTTAAATGACATTTAAATCATTCTCTCCCTTCTTGAACGAAAAAGACACACACACAGAAAGAGATAGAGAATAATTTTCAAACTAAAAAAAATCAATTTTAAAAATTTTAACACTCAACCGTAGGCTCTAGTTGAAATATTGTATTAAAAAGTTATTTTCTTTCATGTTTTTTATTGGTTTAATTATATTATTTTACATAAATATATAAATAAATAATAAATAAAATATGGAAATAATATTTAATAAATATTCTGAAACATTTCATAAATTTATTTACTCAATAATTGTTTTTATTTATTTTTGTTCCAATAGACATTATTTCAATTGAAAAATAAATTTTTTTCTAATTAAATCCCACAATTTTTTTTTTATTAAAAATCTTTAAACAAATTTCTGAACATCTTTTTATTCAATTAATTAGTGAACTTTTTTATTATTTTCTTTTGGTGGGCCTAAACACTGGTCCGTAGGCTCTAGTTGAAATGTTGTTTTAAATAATAATTTAAAGGGGGTGTTTTTCTGTTTTTATTTGTGAAATCATGTATTTTATAACGTATTTCTACATTACTGTCATCGTGTGACCGGACACTAATCAGGTGGAGCTCTTATTTATTTTTTCCGTTTATTTTCCTGCTTGCTATTTAGTTAAAAAAAAATTTCTAGATCTTTCTCAACAGATTTTCTCCAATTTTTGAAAGAGTCATCATAGATCTTTGGACCTTATGCATCCATTCATAAAAATAAAAAAAAATGTACATGTATTAATTTATCAATAAAAACCTAGTGTATCATTTAAAATATTCTCTTAGCTATATATATTGTTAATATATAGAGAGAAAGAATTGTGATTGCGTTCAAAGTCGAAATTTTGATGGAAATACACGTTTTGAGGGTTTCTATTTCATCCGTGTGTCAACTAATTATCTTAAGAGTTTGAAATTTGATATTTAGGTTCGGTACCTTTTCAGCAATCAAGACGAAGCTTTTCGAAAAAATGGTACAAAGAATACTAATACTTTATTGATGTACTTTTTCAGTTTTTTTTCGAATTTCTCAAAATTTGTTCAAAAGATTTTGATTAAAATTCATAAATGAATTATTTTTTAGATGATCTTGAAAATGTATATTCTCATTTTGTTCTTAAAATTGCTTGAAGCACATTTTACTCTTGTACATTATAGAAAATAATTTTCAAGCAACTTAATCTATATGATCTATTTCTCTATTGAAGATAGAAACGTCATTAGAATTTCTTTCAATGCATTTTGATCGAAATAAAATAATATAATTAGTTTTCTCTCCTCTCTCACTCTCATTCGTTGAAGAGAGAGAGAGAGAGAGGAAAAGCAAATCACTTCTAAAATGGATTGGATTCTGTTTATTAAGGCATTCAAATACAAGAAGCTGCGCTTCTAGATTAAGCTCAAAAGAGAGAGGGGAGGGGGAGGGGGAGGGGGCGACATTTACATGGTAATGAAGATGGCGCTTTGGTTTTATTCGCGGCCTCCCAGAAAATAAAGCAAACTAAAAGGAAGTAAGTCTTCTTCCCGACAACGACGATATTTGATTTATTCCACCTGGTGACGTCGGAAAAACCTTCCCTGCTCCCCCCTTTGGGGGGTAGTTAACTGAATCCGCTTGGGTGTTTTATAGTTTATTTAATATTAGAGAAGAAAATCACCCCCCCCCCGCCATCTTAAATGGAGGAGGTGGGGGTGGGCTCTTGGTATATTTATTAACTCGAATTTCTTCTTCTTCTTCTTCATCCAACTTGAGGTTTAACTTTCAACGAGAAATTTCCCTTATCGCAAATAATTAATTAGCTCCTTGGTATATAGCAGCAGCAAGTGATGTTTACCTCCTCCCCCCCCTCCTTAGTTCTTCATCTTTCTTTAATCCCTTCATTAGATGATCTTCCTCTTCAAAAAAAAAAAAAAAAAAATTACAAATCACCCTAATTATTAATCTAAATCCAAGTTGATTTTATTTATAATAATAATTATGCTTGTATAATGAATTACAAATCATATTTCAAGAAATATAATAATTAATAAAATTTTTCTGAAATTTAATTAAACAATTATTGAGTGAATAAATTTATTCTGAAATTTCAGTCAAAATAAATAAGAACAAAAAAAATGACATAAGATTTGAAATTCATGTAGCCAAAGTCTAAATAAATAAATAAAAAATAGAGAATATAGGTCTATGTCTAGTTAAAAATAAAAAATCAATCAGAAGTGGAAGAAGATTAGAAGTGGGGATTTTCCTCCCCCTTTCATTGCATTAATTAATCCCAACATTAGTGATGCCTTCTCCTGAGGAAGGAAACACCTTAGTAGCATTTCAATCAGTCACTCTAGAGAGATCAGTCCTTGACACAAATGACTGAGTAAATTAAAAAAAAGACATTTTAATTTTAAACTTGGTATCAACATTATTACAAAGATGTTTCCACCTCGTCTGGAAACCTTCCTCAGACCAAAGTCACAAAATTGTAATGATTAGAAATTCACTTGTACAGAGAGGTTTTTTTTTTTATTATTATTATTATTGGTGGGAGTTAGGCATCAGAAAATGGGGATTGGAGATTGAAAAGATATTTGAAATAGCCTAAATCCAAATTTTGAAATTATTGTTTTTAATATCCTCAATAAAAGTTTTTTTTATTTGTATTCTCAACTGAAGAAGGTTTACGATCGTAACCGAAATGTTCTTGTAAAAATGCAGAAATAAAAGGACGAGAAATGGATCTTTATCTTTTATTTTTCCTAGTTAAAATATTTTTTTTTATTAAGGAAAATAATTTATTTTTCGGCATCTGAGGCCATTTAAATCTGTAATGAAAATATAAAAAAAGTTTTAATTAGTGCGTTTATTTATTTTTATGATCGAGATGCCTACTTGGATAAGAGCAACAGTCACCAAAATCGTTGCAGTTAAGCAAGGTCAAGCGTGGCTAAACCTCGAGTGGGTGATTCCGAGGAATCAGCATATGGGGATCGTTCTCCCGTATTAATTACATTTAATATAAATTTTGAAAAATCAATCCCTAAGTAGGGAAACTTTAAAAAAAAAAGTTTATTTTTATGAAAATATTATTAAATAATATTGTCTTATTATTGAGTGAATAAATTTATTCTGAAATTTCGTTCAAAACCCTGAAATAAAATTGAACAATGAATTAATTAGTGTTTTTCTTTGTTTGCAGATTGGCTGGCCGTAAATCAGGCTATGAACAAGGTAAGACTCGTCTGATTTTATTAATTTATTAATAATATAATCGATTTAAATTATTAGGGGTCGGTTTTTTTTTGTTTTGATTAGAGCATGTATTTATGTATGTTATTTAGGAAACTACAACCTCATTTAGGGACAGCGTGGTTTAATTTTTCAAATCTTAAATGAAATCTTAAATGACAATTAAAATTTTTTTTTCTAAAACAATATTCATCACCCTCTTCTTTTCATATTTTTTTTTTCTTTTTGCTCCTCGATTCAACCTGTTGGTTGGTTCTGATATCAGACGACCTTTTGTCTTTCTAAAAACGTACGATCTTGCTGTTTGGCTGTCGTCAAAATTACATTTAGACGATGGTCCCTTTCTCCGTCCCGCCCCCCTGTCGGTTGGCGACATTCGTCGACTACGAAATGACGTCGACCACCCTCCTTTTGAGGATTTTATTTCTTGTTCAGGTCATTAATATCAACAGCATGTGCAGGAAGGAAGGAAAAAAAAATAAACCCCTTAACGTTCGCTTATTACAATTCTTTATTAAATAAAGGTGGTATCATTTTACACTTGTTTCTGACTTGCACTGTTTTATTTTTCAAGTTTGCCAACGAATTTGACACCATTTTTTTATTAAACTCCTTTACTTCGTTCAAATTTACTATTTAATGTTATTTCTGAATCATGGGAGGGGGTGGGGGGGGGGGGCAGGAGATACAAAAATCACAAAAGACAGAAATTGTAATTTTGGTTAAAATTATTTAGAAAATAATCTTTAAATTTTTATAATAATTAGAAATTCTGAAACATTTCATATTTATTCACTCAATAATTGTTTTTATTTATTTTTGTTCCAATAGACATTTTAATTGAAAAATAAATTTTATTCTAATTAAATCCCACAATTTTTTTTTTTCAAGATCTTTATTGTGGATTTAAATTTATTTCTAATTATAAGTGAATTTTTTTCTTCTGATGGCTAATAAATTTTATCGCTCAGGACGGGAGGTAGTGAAGCTCTCTATTCTTAAGAAACCTGTGCGCGTTTTCAATACTCGGCTTGTGATGACGTGTGATTGATTTGATGCTAATGACATCATGCTTATACTACTGGCATGATCATCATCACGCACACGTAAAATGAATGCAATGCACACTCACACACACACACAGTTCACTTGTAACGTGTGCTGCTGCCTCGCTGCTTCCGGTTCTCTTGCTTCGTCTCCGTCTCCGTTAAAGTCATAAGTCACATTGATGACTTTTTGATGGCGCACCGTGTGTTGTGTACATGCCCTCACCCCCCACCCCCTCCCTCCTTCACCTCTCTGACTCTTGACTCACTCTCTAATCATCTTACATTAGGCTTGTATGTAAATTTAACAATTACACTACGATTTATGCACACACAATGCATTCACCCTTTCTAAAAAAAAAAAAACATAAATAGAGTGAATTAGAATAAATTTCAAAAGAAAGGTTAATTATTTTAAGATGAGATAATAAAAAATACATTAACACTAAAAAAAGATCAATTGATCTTTGATTATACAAAAAAATAAACAACCAAAAATCTGGGTGCATAAATTACTTGAATCCGAATGTTAGACAACCCAGTTGACAAATCTTCACGTTTTGAGATCCCCTGAATCCAAAAGTGGTTTTCGCGACATGGTCTGTCTGTGTGGGGTGGGTGGGTGGGTGTGTGGGTGTGTGTCAAATTTTAGCATGAAGGAATTGAGCTATGAGGCTGAAATTTTATATTTAAGTTAAACACCCCCGGGACCGGAAAATAAGCTTTTAATCAAAATCGGCCAAAGAGTACTAGTACTTTACTGATGTACTTTTTCAGTTTTTTTCGATTTTCCAAAATTCGCTCTAACGATTTTGATTAAAATTCAAAAATCAATTATTTTTTAGATGCTCTTTCAAATGTATATTCTTGTTTTGCCCTCGAAATTGTTTAAAGCACACTTTACTCTTGTGCTTCATAGGAAAGATAGGAGAAATGGTTGCCATGGCAACAAAATATAAATATTTTCCCATACTTATAAATTTTACATCTGAATTCAAATATTCCCTACTGCCGGGAACTAAATACAGTCGACACAAAAAATCTGGTGTGACAAGCACAGTACACAACTTTCGATTACCGAAGGTAAGAGAAAGTTGTGTGCCGCCAGTCACACCAGATTTTTTTAATTAATTGTTCTAGAATATAACTCAGTTCTTGAAATGAGTCATTCTTTTCAGGAAATAAAAATGAACGAATTTACTGCAACTCATGAGAGCAACCCTTTAGGAAAGTAATAAATTTGTCTTAAACTATTTTGGGTCAAGGGTTCATGGTGTATGGGTTTAAGTAATTATTTAACCATAATTAATAAATAGAAAGATACCGAAAAGGCCTTAATTAAATTAAAAAAAAACCTCACCTAATTCCAAATTTTTGTATGATTTTTGTTGGTGGGTCAAAGGTTTCCCCTCCAGATAAACAAAATTAAAATCACGATCGGCGTCCGAATGTGAATCTCTAGAACAAAACCAAAAGAAGATATTTTGGCCTGGGGTGGAAGGAAAAAGTCAACTTTTTGTGAAGAATGTAGGAAAAAAAAAAATAATTGTAGTATATAATATTTGTAGATATTTCGATCCCAGTGATATGAAATCCTCAGTACAATCAACAGATGTTTTGCAAATCGTTAATTTTACCCATCCAATATGACACAATAGCTGAGCATTCCATGAATGAAATTTTTATTATGAACTAAATCTAATTGTACAAATATCTACAAATGAACGGAAAGTACTTATTTTTGGCCGACGAAAGTCCTTAAAATAAAATCAAATTTAGTTAATTATAATTGTTTAAATAAAAATAATATTTCTGAAAGCATTTCAGCCTAATTAACTCAATATTATTTTATTTAGGCATTATTGTTATTTAATTTTGTTCCATCTGAAAAAATTCTAATTAGCAATTATTTATAATTTATATTTTATATAATTCGAATGTTTAGTATGTTTTTTGATGGTAGCTACCGGGAATCGAAACCAAGATCTCCAGGCGTATTCTGGCCACCAGTGTGCTACTCTCTGAACCATGCCACTTGAACCAAATTTATTTAATTCTAATATTGTTTAAATAAAAATATCTTTCAGGCTTAATTATCCTCAATATTATTGAGGCATTATTGTTATTTAATTTTGTTCCATCTGAAAAAAATTCTAATTACCATAAATCCAAAATTGTTTATAACTTATATGATAATTTATAAATCATGTTCTTGTAATAAATAATAATATTCCGAAACTCATTTTTTATATTATAAAAATATATTTTATTTATAAAGGTTCTTCTCTCTCTCTATAGTAAGGCAATTTTCTTTGGGGGCTTTTATTATTATTATAAATCGTTCATTGTATTTTTGAATTCCATATGGGATCTATAACTTTATTTATTTATAGTCAATATATAGAGCTATAATCTCGTTTTATCTGAATTCCCAAATATAAAAAAAAAGTAATATAATAATAATAATAATAAATCATTCAGGAGGAATAATATGAGCCCCTCCTCGTGAGTGTGTGTGTCCACTTGTCTAGACAAATCGCGTGCCATTTGTTCTTTTTCTCTCTCCCTCTCTCTTATTTGGCCTTTAGACATGGAAAAAAACAAACCTACAAATAAATTCCATTTTTATTATTCTTATTATTTATTTATTATTTTTTTTTTTTACTTATTTTCATCGCAGGGGGAAAAAGGAAATTGGAATTGAAAATGTTTCTCTATGCATTAATAACAAGAACGCCTGGTAATTAGACAACCAGAAGTTCGGATTTAAAAAAAGCTTAACCAGTAGGCCTATATTATTAAAACATAGATTCGATTGAGGGAAAAATTTAAGAATTAAAGGTAGTGTTCAGCAAGAAAAAATAAGTCCTGGATTGAGTCCAGGTGACGCGATATGTCCAACTCATAAATCTTAGTGGGTTCGTGTTTGAATTGGATAATTTTTTTTTTTTATCAAGAAAATACAATTTATATCATATCTAAAGGAATTTCACTCCCTAATGAGACATTATTGTTGTTATTATTGTTTATTATTGTTATTAAATTATTTATTTTTGTTCCAAAATAAATTTAATTGAAAAATAAATTTGTATGAATTTAATTTAAATTTACAAATTTTTATTTTTTATTTTCTTATTTGAAGGAAAACAAGAGTCTTACTCTGTTTTGTTGCAGGTGATCGAGCAAGGTGTTAAATAATTTTTTATATTTTTAGTTAATTATTGCAATTATGCAATTATACAGTTTTGGTCAAATTGACTATCGTTTGGCCTTAAAAAAACAGATCAAAATATACATGAGGACAAATTTGCTGTGGATTGAGTTGATTGTACAATTCTGAAGTTTACAAATTGAAATATAACAAAAAATATAAAAGAGAAGTAGAAAATTATTATACAATAAAATAACAATATTTGACTTTCACAAAATTTTTTATAAAGACATTATTAGCATGAATCTTTGTTTTATTTTTGTGTTAAGTAATTTATTTTAATAAGTATAAAAAAATTTTCTTAATTTAACTTGGAGATTACGGTAAATTAGCACAAAAAATAAAACTAAAAATGTGTTTATAAAAATTTTTTGTGAAGGTCAAATATTGTTCTTTTAATAATTTTAGTTCCACTGCAATTTGTCCTCATGTAAAATTTTATCTCTGTTTTTTTAGGACTGATGATGGCTAATTGGTTGACTGTAACTGTATCAATTGCAATTCATTCGTCGTCTATTAAAAATCTAAAAATATACGAAATTATTTAACACCTTGCTCGACTACCTGCAACAAATCAGAGAAAACCTCCCTGCATTCCTTCAAACAAAAAT
>JAKCPI010017736.1:0-28127 GCA_023213315.1 Euborellia annulipes | reverse complement strand
CGTCGTCTCTTAAACTATGAAATTGTAAAATACCGATCCATCAACTACTTAATGTTTTTGTTATTTATTAATATTTTTGCTGTTTTTATGTTTTGCTATTTACATGTACATTTGGACCCCTATATTCTCTGCCTAAAAAACCTGTGGGTATACCAATAAAAAAAAAAAATACATAAAAGACTTAAGGTTCTTATTTTCCAAATATCTCTGAAATTGTTGGCTTTAGGTCAATTTAATTAGAGCAAGCATTTTTTTAACTGTTAGATTTCCGATTTGAGTCTCCTTCAAATCTTATTTATAGAAGAATTTCGATGGCTGAGTGGCAATTACAAGGATCGGGAAGATGTATGGCAGCCAGCAAGTGATAAACAAAACTATTCGATTATCGTCGACGTTTCGGGATCGCGTCGATCCCATCTTCAGGACGATAAACTGTTATTGTTGCTTAGATAGATGCAATTTTGGTTCATACAAATATAAATACTTATATTTGCATATACCATTAGATGTATATGAGAATTGCCGTAGGCGCATGGGCTATATTTTTAATTTGTGGCAAATGGGCCCGAAACGACAGCACTGGCCAAGATTGAAAGACTCAATCTTTCAATCAGCAGTCAGTACAGTCTTTCAATCTTGGCCAGTGCTGTCGTTTCGGGCCCATTTGCCACAAATTAAAAATATAGCCCATGCGCCTACTGCAATTCTCATATACATCTAATAGTATATTTGAAAATTGCATCTATCTAAGCAACAATAACAGTTTATCGTCCTGAAGATGGGATCTACGTGATCCCGAAACGTCGACGATAATCGAATAGTTTTGTTTATCACTTGCTGGCTGCCATACATCTTCCTGATCCTTGTAAATCTTATTTATTTTCTTCCTGATTGCATGTGACACCCATTACTCATTATAGGTCTTTGGATCTTATGTACCAATTCTTAAAAAAAAAGAACTGAAATTGAATATTCATAAAAATTCATTTGTGGTTTGGACTTTTGAAATACAGTAACTTTCCTAATAGTTTTGCACTCATCCAGAACTGAAGATTCTCCTAATAGTATTCATTTTAGATTTCGGGAGTATAATTTGATAGATATAAAGTGAAAACTAAACTATGTCCCGATTTTGGATCTAAAGTTTTCTGCAGGTGACAATGGATATATTAATACTTGTGTGCTTGAACTTTATTTCAATATTTGTACCTCAATGTAGGGCTGAGAAAATATGCTGAAACTTCAGGTCCCTAATCCTCAGCTTATCCCCCTTAGCCAACGGCTTCCTTCAGGAGAACAGAAATATTAACTTACATTTGACTGTGGAAATTCCTTTCTGAACTAAACATAGTTTGGCTCTGAAGTACAGTATGTTTTAAAATATTTTTATAATTTAGAATTTAGACATTTGCTTACCTGTACAATCGTCATTTGTGATCTTATGATGCAAAATACCCAATCAGTTATTATTCTGTCTTATATTGATTCCTTTTTGATAAAAATATTTGCTAAATATATCTGTTTTATAACTCTTATCCATCTAATACTTTATTCTTTTTTTTTTTTTAATTAAATTAGCTAAAAATAATTGCATTTGATTTATGGCGACTTTTTCTTCTTAGGACAAAGTGCCAAATCACCTTTCTGATCTGTGTTGATAAGCGAATCTAGATTAGAGAAAGAGTTAGAAATATATGAATTTAAAAATAGGTTAAATAATAAGTGTAAGAATAAATTTTAAAATTTCACATATTTTTCTTTTTACTTTCATGTACATTAAAAAAAAAAAACTATTTAAAAAATGTCTGCAGGAAATTATTGATTAAATACATTCTTATGAAGCTCTTTTTTTTCCCCAAAGAAAACCTTTTCATATTTTATTAGTTTCTGAATGTTTGGCGGAAGATAGGTGTAATAAGTTAGGCATACCGACTGACAAGATCATTTATTATGATAGAACAAGAAAAACATCAAACTGAATCAAGGAATGCTTTTTTTTACAAAAGAATATAACAATAATTTGATACTAATACATAGAAATGGAGCACACTATATTCTTAGTGTCAGGCTATTCTATTTATTTGGTGATGTTTGATGTTTAGATAGTGCCATATCATCTTTCTGATGTGTTGATATGGCAATCTAGGTGTAGGTATAATATTTTGCTGAAGAAAGTGTATTTTGTGCTCCTACTCTACGAGACAATAGTACGATTAAAGATTAAGTCACACATAAAAAATATACTATATCTAAATCAAACAAAAAAAAAAACAAACACTTCTAGTAAAATCTTTTTATTAATTTTTCCAAGATGAAAACAATTAATGCCAAAAGATTTCCAAAAATTAAAATAAAAAATGCAATTTTTAAATCATTTAATGATAATGGTTTTAATTTTGCTTGATATTGTTCGCGAACCAACCATTTAATATTGATCTCCAATTCCACCATAGTGTCCAGCCATGGAGCAATGCCATTCTCATAAAAACCAAGGAGCAGTCTTATAAGTCTAGAGTGAAAAGGAAATTCACCTGCATCGGTTACGTAATATAAAGGTTTTGAAATTAAATGGTCTTGAAGGATATGCAAATTTTGGTTGTATTTTTCAATTGATCGAATGGTACCAAGAGCTAATTCGCAAGAATAGATTAAAGCTCTGTTCTTATTTTGATAAACCTCATTTAATGTGGTTGGCTCAAAACCTAATTTGAATCTAATTTTTACCATTTTAGGATCATCTTCTATATATGGATTCATTTCGAACAAGATTCTGCAGAAGTATGAATATCTACAATAGATTTTTAGGTTGGAGTCAATCAATTGGTCAATTGTGTTGATGTCTTGATATCTTTTTGGAGATTCCAGGAGTGAATAAAAACCAGATTGAAGTCCACTAGAGATGATAATTGAAACAAACATTACAGAGAGAGTTAGAATTCTTAATTTAAAACTTTGTATTGATTTAAACCAAAAAATTGGGAAAGCAATGAATAAAGCAAGAATTCTTTCAAAACATTCCACAAATATTTCACATCGATTCTTATTCTTGGACCATTCTTTTTTTATTATAAAAAAATAAACAATCGAAGCAAAAATGAGGCTTAATATACAAAATAATAAAATTGTCCAGTGGAAAATTGTGAACATTGCTTGCCATTCTGGTTGATATGGTGCTTTTTGTACGATAAAACAGTAAGTTATTAAATGGGATGCATCATGCGGATGATAACTTTGGATGGGATTTCTTTCAATAGTCAATATATAAATAGTAGAAAAATAATCTCTGGAAAAGTTCCATGTTCTTGCGATAAATTTTCTTATAGCATAATCTTTCCCATAATTATATACATTTATGCCTCCACTAAATTCTTTCAATGGTAGACCATGGAAATTTGGTTTCCCATTAAAAAAAACTTTTCGCATATTAGGAATAAAATGGCTTCCAATTTTATATCGACCAGTCCATAATTTATAATTTGGATTACAGTTTGAGGCATTCTGTATGTAAAAGATATTACGAAAAATTACTTTAAATATTTTGTCTTCTTTTGGATTTAAAATATTGTCAATTTCTGTCAGTGAACTATCCACAAAAACCAATAAATTATTGCTTTTTTTATATTCCTGTTTTTTAAATATACTGTTTAGATATCTTAACTGACTTATTAAAATAACGTTGTAATAATGTGATTCAAAAAGCTTGGAGTCCGTATCATTGATTCTGCATAATTTTTTGATAGGTATATTTAAATTCAAATCAATTTCTTTTATCAATTCTGATTCGTATGGATAGACGTCATCAAAAATCAAATAGGTTTCATATTGCGGATTCAGATATTCCAAGCAAATTTGAATAAATTTATTCCAATTACACGGCGTCAATGGAATCTCAATTTCTGATACACTTGCACAATCTGTGATCATTGATGATAATATCACTAAAAATATAAACATTTTGGGAGAAGAGAAATAGGTGTAGGGAAGGGTCTCTTGTACTCAACTGAACGATTTCTTAGATTTTAAGAGAATTTTGAAATAATAAGTTTCTCATTTACTTTCGTAATTCTATTCCAACATTTCTCTATTTCTTAATAACGTTAATTATGGTAATCATAATCCAAGTCTCCTATAATTATTTCCCTCTTAATAATTCACAATTTTCAGAATAGAAAAAGCAAATAAAATTAGATAAAAATATAAAGTGAAAGATTATAAAAACAGTTTGATTGAAGAGGTTCTCTCTGCAATCAGCTGATGTATCAGCAGGACGTGGTTTTCTATACAGCAGACCCCCAAAATTTATTTGCGTATGTATAAGATAGACCAGAGATTCTCAAAATTTAATGTCTGACGTCAATTCCTTGATAGTCTGATGCTAAGATATTTTATCTCAGAAAGAAATTTTGCCTGTTACATTCTAATCAACATGTTTTTAAATAGGCTAACTTCACGCTGTGTGAACCGGCTTCACCTTCGACAATAGGTTGGGGAGAAAATGTCCGTTATTATGAATCTTAACATTAATTATTGTCCAATATCTGAATACCATTACATACTCATTTTGAATAATGAAGACAGACACACAAAGAACTGAAGGCCTGCCTGTCCCAGCTCGGGCAGCTCGTGGTCGCCATCCACGTACCCACAAGATGTGGGCACCTGAGCGAAATTATTCAAAATGAGTATGTAATGGTATCTGAATACCAAATGAGTATGTAATGGTATCTGAATACCATTACATACTCATTTTGAATAATTTCGCTGAGGGGCCCACATCTTGAGTGTAAGTGAATGGCGACCACGAGCTGTCCGAGCTGGGACAGGCAAGCCTTCAGTTCTTTGTATGTCTGTCTCTTCCTTCCTCTTTTCAACAGACGTCAGACCGTGTGACGGGCCGGCCTGTACTTTTTCTTCCGGTCGTAAAAACGCATGATAGGGTTGGAGGGAGAATGTTAGGTCCGCCGACCCCGCAACGTGGGAATAAGGCTAGGACAGAAGAAGACTTATTTTGAATAATTATTTAAGATTCAGTTTTAGATTTGTTTCCTTTGAACGTTGGTCTAGATGTTTACTTTTTTTTGTTTAACCAAAATAAACAATTCAATGTTCGGATTTTGAAATGTCTTCCATCTTTACTTTTATTTTCAAAGTATTTTTCTCTAAAATAATTTTAAAATTTTCTAAATGCGTTCGCTGTTTCCCTCTTAAAAATTTCCGCAGTGAAGAACCTGAATTTGATGATAATAAAATCCCACCCAAAACAGCTAGTACTTTCTGGATGTTATTCAGACAGATACTTGTTTAAGCTAAATAATAAATAAGATACAATATTTTCTCAATGAGAAAAACAATCATCGATAAAATTTGTCCAACAAATAATATTGCAAATGCAATTTTCAAATCATTTAATGATAAAGATTTAAATTTATCTTTGTGCTGTTCATGAAACAAAAATTGCATATTTTTTTGCCATTCTACCATATGATCTAACCATTGAGCAATGCCACTCTCGTAAAATGATGAAATCACTTGTAGAAATTTGTGGTGAAAGGGAAATCCATTATCTAAGTTGAATGTTTTTCTCTCCAATGGCAGAATAAGCAAAGGCCATAAAAGAAAGTTTTCTTGAACGTATATGAAGTTCTTCTTTATATTTTTCAATAGATCGAATTGAATTAATGGCCAACTCACAAGGATATATTAAAGCGATATTCAAATTTTGATAAACATCATTTAATGTTTGCCTATCCGAATTAAATATTAATTTAATCTTCCACATTTGAGAATTATTTTCCATTGAATCTAAAAGAAAGAAGTGAAAAGGGGAATTTTTGAATAAATTTGTAGATTAGAGTCAATTAATTCGTCAATTGTGTTGATGTCTTGATATCTAATTGGGGCTTGTAGAAGAGAATAAAATCTGGATTGGAATCCGCTGGAGATGATGATTGAGACCAACATCAGAGAGACAGTTAGGATTCTTAATTTAAAGCTTTTTATGGATTTCAACCAGAAAATTGGCTGAGTGACAAATAATGCAAGCATTCTTCCAAAACTCTCCATAAATATCTCTGACAGATTCTTGTTCTTGGAACAATGTTTTCGTACAATAAAATAATACACAATCGAAACACAAAACAAAGTCATAATACATCCAATCCAAATTGTCAAGTCAAATATTCTGAAAAGTGTTTGCCATTGGGGTCGAAATGGAGATTTCGGAACTATAAAACACAAAGACATTAACTGATAAGCACTAAAATTACCTAAAATCCATTCGGGTTCTTTTTGCACAATTATTGTATAATCGTGGTCACCTATTTCTGTTTTGCCTCCGGAAAAATTCCATTTATCTTCTAAGAATCTTCTTATACCAAAATCTCTGCCAGTTATTTTTATTCTGTCCGTATAAGTAAAGTGGGTTGAATAGTCCAAAGAAAGACCGTGGAAATTTGGTTTTTGATTAAAATAAGCTTTTTGTAGTTTATGAAACCATACCCCTTTACGTTTATAACGTCCACTCCATAATTTATATTCCGAATTACATTTAGTTATATCCTGAATATAAAATATATTCCGTTGAAGTCTTAAAAATATCAAATCATCTATTTCATTTAATGCATTCTTAACAGAAGCATCTGCGACCACCAATAAATTATTTTCTGTTTTAAAGTCAAGAAATATCATATTATGAATGAAATTTATATTAAAAAACACTATGACGTTACAATGTCTCTCCATAAAAACGAAAAGGAAAATTTTTTTTCTAAATACTTTTTTTGTTGGGTATATTCAGATTCAAATCAATTTCTTTTATCAATTCTGATTTGTGTGGTTTGACGTCATCTAATATCAAATAGGTTTCATATTGCGGATTCAAATATTCCACACAAATTTGAATAAAATTACTCCAATTACACGGCGGTTGTGGAATCTCAATTTCTGACACACTTGTGGAATCTGTGATCATTAGTGATATTAATATGTTAAAGATCATTCTAGACACGTTTTTAACTCAGACTTAGAGCCAAACAAATAGTAATTTTTTAAAGGTTGTATTTTATTAAAGGTCTACATTCGTTCGAAATTAACGTTCGAAATTATTATATTTGATAGTTATTGATCCTCTTTGTTTTCACCTTAATTACTTTTTTTTTTAATATCAAACGTCTTTATCTAATTAAAATATTTTTCTCTTACTTTTATTAGGCAACGAATATATAAATAAGAAAAAAAAACTAAGATTAGCCGAACTCAAATGGATTCTTTCCACAAGTCCCAGTCAAATTCTTTTGTTCTTAAAAAAGTAGGGTAAAATCAAATTTTCAAATAATGTTTTTTAGAGCATTGACTTACAAATATAACACTTCATTGGAATGAATGATATTTTGTAGAATTTCTCTACATTACGACCTTAATCTCCCCATTTCCCCATATTTGTTGGTTTTAGGATTTTTATATTTGAACCAACATTGTAGCATTGATGATCAGAGGGCAGTTATTTGTTGAGAAGAAGAAAAATAAAACAAATAGATTATTTTGTCCTCCTACATTGAAGTAAAGAACAAATTTTCTCAAAGAGAAAAACTATCAGAGATAAAATTACTCCAGTAATTAATATCAAAAATGCAATTTTCAAATCATTAAATGATAAAGATTTATATTTTTCTTCGGATTGATCATGGAACAAATATTTCATTATATTTTGCCATTCCACCATGTGATCCAACCATTGAGCAATGCCGCTCTCGTAAAAAGAAAAGATTACTTGTAGGAGTTTGAAGTGAAAGGGAAATTCATCTCCTACGGGAATAATATATAGAGGCCATAAAAGAAACTTTTCTTGCACGATATGAAGTTGTTCTCTGTATTTTCTAATAGCTCTAATCGCATTATAGGCCAACTCACACGGATATATCAAAACAATGCTATCATTTTGATAAACATCATTCAACGAAGCTTCTTTTCTACTCATTTGTGATAGAATCTTCATCATTTGAGGGTCATCTTTTATTAGTTTGCTGTTTAATAGCAGAAATTTGAAAAATAATGGATATTTACTATAAAACGTGTGAATTCGACCGTATCAATTCTTCAATTGTATCGATGTCTTGATATCTTCTTGGAGATTTGAGAAGGGAATAGAATCCAGATTGTATTCCACTGGACATAATAATTGAGACCAACATCAGAGAAGCAGTTAGAATTCTTAATTTAAAACTTTGTATGGACTTCAACCAAAAAATTGGCTGAGTAATAAATAAGCACAAAATTTGGGAAAAACACTTCAAGAATATTTCCAATTGATTCTTCTTTTTTTGACAACTTTTTTGTGCCTCAATACAGTAATAAACAATCGAGCAAATAATTAAAGCCATAATGCAACTCAACCAAATTGTCAAGTCAAATATTCTCAAAAGAGTCTGCCATTGCGGTTGAAATGAAGATTTTTGAACTACAAAACACAAAGACATGATGGAATATGCATCAGAACTTTTAATCAAGAGTGGTCCAGTTTCAATATATAATTGTAAATCTGATGGAGGTTCTGGATTTAAAATACCTCTTGAGAAATTCCACGTTTTTTCCAAATAATTTCTTAAAGCCTCATCTTTTCCGATGATCTTTTGATGTGCTTGATCAAGAATCCCAGGTCTATAGAGCAAAGGAAGTTGAGAGAAGTTTGGTTTTTGATTAAAAAACACTTTTTGTAGCTTTTGAATCCAAATTCCTTCAAGTTTATATCTTCCACTCCATAATTTATATTCCGAGTTACATTTAGTTACGTTCTGGATATAAAATATATTTCTGTGAAGAGTTAAAAATAAATAATTATCAATTTTATTTAGTACACTTTCATATCCAATTTTAGAACTATCTACGATTGCCAAAAAATTATTTTCTCTTTTATATGTCCAAATATCAAATAAATTGCGATTCATAAAATCCATTTGAAATAGCAATATAACGTTATAATGTTGTAAATTAAAAACATTTGTCTTATTTCTCCTATTCATTTTTTTGATTGGCATATTTAGATTCAAGTAAATTTCTTGTATCAATTCTGATTCGTATGGAGTGACGTTATCAAACATCAAATAAGTTACATATTGAGGATTCAGATATTCCAAACAAATCTGAATAAAATTACTCCAATTGCATGATGGTTGTGGAATCTCAATTTCTGAAGAAACTCTGATAATATGTGAATAATATCACTAATAATTCATACGCCATGATTGCTAAAACAAACAAATTAAAGTATATGAGTTACATTTAACGTTATTATCAACGATGTTTTTTTAGAAACAAACCCATCGTTCATCGTTTCTCTAAGACTGGTGGTTATTTTATTACAAAATTTAATCTCTTTTGTCTAATTAATCAATATTAGATGTTATCGTTATTAATCATCATTTATATTATTATTTATACTCTTTAAGTGGTGTTGATTTAATTAGAAGGAAGAAAATAGAGCATTTTTCTTTATTCCAATTAAATTATTGTTTATCGATTTATATTTAATTTAGAATTTCCAATAGGATTCGGACCAGTAGGTTCAATTAAGTTAAGTAAGTCAAAAAGTTTTCTAAAACAAAACTTTATTTGACCCCAGACAATGTTTCGTCCACTTTTTCCTTTCTGTAGTCCTGTGGACGAAACATTGTCTGGGGTCAACTAAAGTTTTGTTTTAGAAAACTTTTTGACTATTAATTGAACCTACTGGTCCGAATCCTATTGGAAATTGTAAAGAAAGTTTCTGAGCTTCATCAAATTTAACTTAGAAGGTTTTCAACAAGACATGCGAGTGTTTTTTATTGGTGAGGCCAAACATCCCATGACCCCCGGGAATCGAACACAGGATCTCCGCCTTTCCGTTTGAATACTATTATCTTATTCAAATATATAGATCTCGAAAAATATTTAACTATAACTTAACCTCCCTGCCCTCAGGGCTTTGCTGCTTACAGTAGTGTGTTAGAGCAGTTCCAAATGTCTGTCCCTCTACTGGTTTAACAAGCGCGCATAAGTGGAAAATTTTTCTTTAAAGTTTTTCACTTTTTCGTTACGAGTTAGTAACTTGCGCTTGCGCGACTAACTGCATACAAGGGGAAGTGAGTTTTATTGGTGCAGGTCGAGGGTCCGGTGGTCTGGTGCAATGGATAGCACGTCTATGCCCCGGAAAGGCGGAGATCCTGGGTTCGATTCCCGGGGGCCATGGGATGTTTGGCCTCACCAATAAAAACACTCACATGTCTTGTTGAATATATCTATGACTTGTTAAGTCCGAATTGAGGTATTTTGAATACTATTATCTTATTCAAATATATAGATCTCAAAAATATTTAATTAGAAGGTTTTCTGTTAAAACCTAATCTTGTAAGAGGAGTAAAGAAATGTAAAATACCGTTCCACTCTAATCCTTTTGTTCTTATTTAGGAATTAAGTAGAATGAAATCAAATAATGTTTAATTAGAACAGTGTTTTTCAATCTGTGGGTTGCAACCCTTATGGGGATCGCGAAGCTTTACAAGGGAAGGATTTTAGTGAAAAGGATGGGCGTGTTAGTTTGCAAAAAATTGTCAAATCATGGTACCTATTTTGAAATATTGATAATCAAATCATTTTCAACCTAAACGTCTATTTCTCTTTTTAGTTTTAATATCTACTAGTGAACAGAACGTCAGTTCACATAGGTAGGAAGTGGCGAATGGCACTAAAAATTTTAAAGCTTCACTTGTCAGCTCTGAATCTTGTTTTCTTTTCATACAAAACATCTCAGCACTTTGCAAATGAAATTCCATTTCAAGCATGCCGTCAGCAGCTAAATCTATAAGATTCCCCCCTCTTCTCCTATCTCCCTTCTTATTCCCTACTATTTTCAATTTTTATTAAAATTTTTTACTTCTTTTCTCATTTTATTACATTTTTTATTTATAATATAATTTTCCCATTCCATCCCACATTCTCTTTTTCTTTTTTCTTTTTTTTTTTTTTTCTTCTTTTCTCTTTTCTTTTACTTCCCTCTCCATTTATATCATCTTCACCCATCCTTTATAACTTACAATACTTTAATTTCAATCCTATCTTTATCAACTCATTCCCCTAACATCTAATCTTCATACAACATTTTCTTCTACCAACATCAAATAAACCTAATTTTAAATATATTTTCTTTCGATACCAACTTTTCTCTCCAACATACAAAATAACATTTTATAAAATTTGAACTATTTTATCTTTTATCACATTTCTTCTACCAACATACAAAATACTAATTTTAAATTTATCCTATTTTTCTTTTAACCACATTACTCCCACATACAATATCCTAAATTTATATTTTCTTTCGATACCACTTTTTTTTCTTTATTTGATCTTTCTAACTTTTTTCAATTTTATTTTCTTTTCCAAAACCCTCACCCCACCCTTTTCATTCAATTTTTCTCCTTTTCATTTTTTCCCTCACCTCCCTTTCTATTAAAGAAAAGTCATTTAATTTACTAACTTTTTGTCTGTCTATGGACCAGGAAGGTCGCCAAAAATTTTCAAACTGTAAAGGGGTCAAAAAGATTGAAAAACCCTGATTTAGCCAAACCCTGATTTAGAACATTAGCTTACAAATATGCACATTTAAATGATTGATATTTTGTGGATGTTCTCTGCACTCCGACTTTAAAGATCTATTGTCCTTCTCCAAGTATAAGACCTTAGGAGAGGATCAATTTAGAATTGGTCCATGACCATTCCTCAGGTCCATTATACAGTATTTAAAAAACAAAAACAAAAAAATGAAATATTAATTTTTTATTTATCAATTAAATATTTTAAGATTCATATAAAGTTTTAAATTCTTACATCGGTGTAGAGAACAAATTTTCTCAAAAAGAAAAACTATCAGAGATAAAATTACTCCAGTAATTAATATCAAAAATGCATTTTTCAAATCATTCAATGATAAAGATTTAAATTTTTCTTCGGATTGTTCGTGGAACAAATATTTCATTATATTTTGCCATTCCACCATGTGATCCAACCATTGAGCAATGCCGCTCTCGTAAAAAGAAAAGATTACTTGCAGGAGTTTGAAGTGAAAGGGAAATTCATCTCCTACGGGAATAATATATAGAGGCCATAAAAGAAACTTTTCTTGAACGATATGAATTTGTTCTCTGTATTTTCTAATAGCTCTAATCGCATTATAGGCCAACTCACACGGATATATCAAAACAATGCTATCATTTTGATAAACATCATTCAACGAAGCTTCTTTTATACTCATTTGTGATTTAATCTTCATCATTTGAGGGTCATCTTTTATTAGTTTGCTGTTAAATAGCATAAAATTGAAAAATACTGGATATTTACTATAAAACGTTAAATTAGACTGTATCAATTCTTCAATTGTATCGATGTCTTGATATCTTCTTGGAGATTTGAGAAGGGAATAGAATCCAGATTGTAATCCACTGGACATAATAATTGAGACCAACATCAGAGAAGCAGTTAGAATTCTTAATTTAAAACTTTGTATGGATTTCAACCAAAAAATTGGCTGAGTAATAAATAAGCAAAAAATTTGGGAAAAACACTTCAAGAATATTTCCAATTGATTCTTCTTTTTTTGACAACTTTTTTGTGCTACAATACAGTAATAAACAATCGAGCAAATAATTAAAGCCATAATGCAACTCAACCAAATTGTCAAGTCAAATATTCTCAAAAGAGTCTGCCATTGAGGTTGAAATGGAGATTTTTGAACTACAAAACACAAAGACATGATGGAATATGCATCAGTTCTTTCAATCCACACTGGTCCAGTTTCAATATATAATTGTAAATCTGATGGGGGATCTGGATTTAAAATACCTCTTGAGAAATTCCACGTTTTTTCCAAATAATTTCTTAAAGCCTCATCTTTTCCGATGATCTTTTGATGTGCCTGATCAAGAACTCCAGGTTTATAGAGCAAAGAAAGTTGAGAGAAGTTTGGTTTTTTATTAAAAAACGCTTTTTGTAGCTTTTGAATCCAAATTCCTTCACGCTTAAATCTTCCACTCCATAATTTATAATCCGAGTTACATTTAGTTACGTTCTGGATATAAAATATATTTCTGTGAAGAGTTAAAAATAAATAATTATCAATTTTATTTAGTACACTTTCATATCCATTTTTAGAACCATCTAGGATCGCCAAAAAATTATTTTCTCTTTTATATGACCAAACCTCAAACAAATTCCGATTAATAAACTCCAATTGAAATAGCAATATAATGTTATAATGTTGTAAATTAAAAATATCTGTCTTATTTTTCCCATTCATTTTTTTGATTGGCATATTTAGATTCAAGTAAATTTCTTGTATCAATTCTGATTCGTATGGAGTGACGTTATCAAACATCAAATAAGTTACATATTGAGGATTCAGATATTCCAAACAAATTTGAATAAAATTACTCCAATTGCATGATGGTTGTGGAATCTCAATTTCTGAAGAAACTCTGATAATATGTAATAATATCACTAATAATTCATACGCCATGATTGCTAAAACAAACTTAAAGTATATGAGTTACATTTAAAGTTATTATCAACGATGTTTTTTTAGAAACAAACCCATCGTTCCTCGTTTCTCTAAGACTGGTCGTATTTTATTACAAAATTTAATCTCTTTTGTCTAATTAATCAATATTAGATGTTATCGTTATTAATCATCATTTATATTATTATTTATACTCTTTAAGTGGTGTTGATTTAATTAGAAGGAAGAAAATAGAGCATTTTTCTTTCCATTCCAATTAAATTATTGTTTATCGATTTATACGAGTATTTAATTTTGAACGTTTCCTGTTAAAACCTGATTTGAAGCACACTTTACTCTTGTGCTTCATAGGGAGGGATAGGAGAAATGGTTGCCATGGTAACAAAATATAAATATTTTCCCATACTTATAAATTTTACATCTGAATTCTTACAATATTCCCTACTGCCGGGAACTAAATACATGTCGACCACAAAAAATCTGGGGTGACAAGCACAGAACCACAACTTTCGATTACCGAAGGTAAGAGAAAGTTGTGTGCTGTGCATCATGTCACTACCTTAGACTTTTTTTATGTTAATACCCTAAACAAATAAACTTATTTTTGCAGGTGATATGTTATTATTTGCAAAACCATTGGGAGAAGGACTTGAGAAAAAATTGTGGTTGCTCCAGAGAACACAAGCTTTTGTTATACCACACCATAACTCCCACTTCCCTCCCCCCCCCCCCCCCCCCCCCCTACCATATACCCCACAAGAGACATTGGTGTTGTTTGAAATATTTAACGGCAAGTGGTGTGACTCAACTTGTAATCCGATTAGCCATTAGCATATGGAAACATCAAGAATGGAAATTTTGGAAGAGAAATTTTCTAAGTAAACGATTGTTTATTTTAGGAATTTCGTTTCCAGATTATAAATTTTACATCCGTTTTATTCTTAGAGATCTGAACATTACTGAAAAGAGATTAATAAAGTATTTAAGGCTATGGAGAAATTTGCTCAAAAACAATCTTTCTTTTCCCTTGTTCTCCCTCGATTCGATCTTCTTTCCACTATAGTTCTCAAAGTATCCATGCATTTAAAATTAACCACAGCAAGCATCTTTTTGGATCACTCCTTTGAGTTCCTTCAACCTCTTAATCTTCCTGATTCCCTCTAAACATCATATATGCTACCAGATCCAAAAGACAAAAAGAGATTATGTTTTCATTAGACCATTTGTCTATCGGCCTCTGAAGAGAAAGTGGATGGCCTACAATCAATTAAAACAAACATTTATTAACCAAAAAGCTAATGATGGTATTAATCCTTTTTTTGTCTCAAAAAAATTATTCAACTTATCCAAATTTAGAAAATGGACCTTCAGTAATAGAGAGGCAGAAAAATGCAGGCCGGGAATTTGGTGTAACAAAGCTCATGTTTACAATGTAATTTGTTGAAATAATATTTATTAATCAAAATTTTGATGTATACATGTATGTCCATAGTTATTTTTTAATCATTTGACGGTTTTCAATACAAAGAAATTTGATTCTTAGACTTTTGACAGATGAAATAAAAAATTCCGTCAAAGAGAAAAACAATTAAAGCTAAAATATTTCCGACAAATAATATCAAAAAAGCAATTTTCAAATCATTTAATGATAATGGTTTAAATTTTTCTTTTTTTGTTCGTTTAACAAAGATTTTATAATTTGTTGCCTTTCCTCAATATCGTCCAACCATTGAGCGATGCCATTCTCATAAAATCTTAATACCAATTTTAAAAGTTTAAAATGAAAAGGAAATTGAGAGCCCAAGGTTACAATATACAACGGCCATAAAAGGAACTTTTCTTGTAGGATATGAAGTTGTTCGTTGTATTTTGAAATATGCCGAATTGAATTGACGGCCAAATCACAAGGATATATCAAAGCGATGTTTTTATTTTGATAAACATCATTTAATTGAGCATTTTTCTCAAAAATAATATTTGATTTAATTTTAAACATTACAGAATCCTTCTCCAAATCGCTAACAATACCAGAAAATAACCACTTGCAAAATAAATGATATTTGCAATAAATCTTTAGGTCTGTTTCTACTAATTCCTCAATTGTGTTTATATCTTGATATCTTCTTGGTGTTTGGAGAAGAGAATAAAAACCAGATTGGAATCCACTTGCAAAAATAATTGAAAACGTCATGAGAGTAAGTGAGAGAATTCTTAAGGGTCCACCTTGAATAGATCTCAACCAATAAATCGGTTGCGTAATAAATAGGCTAAGCATTCTAGAGAAACACTCCCCAAATGTTTTAAACCGATTCTTGTTTCTGGACCATTGTTTTTGTATTATCAAAGAATAAACAAACGAAGCACAAATTAAAGTAAATATACCACAAATCCAAATTTTCCAATGAAAAATTTTAAAAATTGTTTGCCATTGCGGTTGAAATGTTGCTTTTGGAACTACAAGGCATAATGACATTAAAGAATACGCATCACCATCACCATTACGAAGCATTATTGGCTCTCTTTCAATATCCACAAGATAATCAGTAGATCTTTCTTTTAAAGACCTGGAGAAATTCCACGATTTTTCCAAAAAACTTCTCAAAGACATATCTTTCCCAATTATCTTTTCCTTAACAAGTAGGCCGCCTTCATAAAACAAGGAGAGACCACGGAAGTTTGGTTTTTGATTAAAAAACGCTTTCTGGACATTTTGTATCCATTCTCCTCCAAGTTTATATCGCCAAACCCACAATTTATAATCTGAATTACATTTTTGTAAATCTTGGATATAAAAAATATTCCGGACGATAATCGAAGATATATAATTATTTTTTGCATTTAATCCTCTTGCAATTTCGTTAATAGAACCATTCACAAACACTAATAAATTATTTTCTTTTCTATAAGAATTAACATCAAATATTTGAAAGAACTTTATTTGAAATAACACTATGACATTATGTTGTTTTGATCCTAAAAAGATTAAATCATAATCTTTTCTATTTCTTATTTTGTTAATAGGCATATTCAGATTTAAATAAATTGTTTGTATCAATTCGGTTTCATATGGATTGACGTCATCAAACATCAAATAGGTTTCATATTGCGGATTCAGATATTCCAAACAAATTTGAATAAAATTACTCCAATTACACGGCGTTTGTGGAATTTCAATTTCTGATACACTTCCAGAATCTGCAATTATTTTTAGAATTATCACTAGATACACAAACATGATTATGATGATCCGAAAGAACAAACATAAAATGTTCAGACTGTTGCCTGACCTTTTTGCATCCTATTAACAAAATAATCGAATTCTATTATCTTTATTCTCTATTTATTGATTTATTTTTATTTAACTTAAGTGTTTTCTTATAATAAATAATTTAATTTAGTCATCCATTTGACTTTCATGTTTTAGGTAAATAAAGGAATATGAAGGTCAGTTCATTTGGCCTAAAGCAATCACTTTTAATAAGCCCAATGGAAATATGAATTAATGTGAAATAATATTTTTGATTTCTATTTATTGGGACAAGAGAGTTTTGATATTTGAAATTCCGTTTCGGCAGCAGTGTGTGTGCATCTTCAAAGGATGGGTTCGCCACCGGACTTAAGTCAAGTCAGGTCCCGGTGTGATCGCACCTTTAAAGAAGACATTGAAATTTCTGACACTATACATTTCCTTTCCTATTTCTGGCCACTATAAATTAAATGGTTTTCGAGATATATTCATTTTAATAATATAATTACGGGATTTGATTAATCCTAGAACAGGAACAAGTTTATCTGTTGGTGAACCAAACGTCCCAAAGCTACTGGAAATTTCACCCGGAATCTCCAAGCTATCCAGGGTATCGGTGTGATTCCCTTTCACCAGGCCACCGGATTCTCTACCCTGGTACAAGCGGAAGCACACCGGTACCCGGGATGATGTGGGGATTCCGGGTGAAATTCTTATGAAATGTTTGACTCATTAACAAATAAACTTTTTGCCAATAATATTTGTTGGGCCCACTAAAATATTAATAATAAATATGACAAATTGACCCCAAATGTTATTTTATTTTAAAAAATGGGAAGATATGAATAATTAAAATACCATAAAAATGCTAGTTAACTCAGTATCAGAGTAGGTGGAATTTTAAAATGTTGCATTAGAGTGATTAAAGAAAAATATTTGGAAATAGGCAATTATCAAATACAAAGTTACTTATTATTTAAATATTAGTTACATGTATTACATCAAATATTACAGAGCAAAGTTTAAATTCAGCGTTGTGTCAATTAACACTTTAAGAATTTCTCAAATAAAAAAATAATCAAAGAGAAGATATATCCAAAAATCAATATAATAAATGCAATCTTCAAATCATTTAAAGTTAAAGATTTATAATTTCCAGAATCATGTTCGTGGAAAAGAAATTTCATGAAATGTTGCCATTCTTCCAAATGGTCCAACCATTGAGCAATGCCACTTTCATAAAAACATAACACAATTTTTATGAGTTTTGAGTGAAACGGGAATTGAGCTCCCGCAGTCAGAAGAAAAAGAGGCCAGGAAAGAAAAGTTTCCTCAACGACATGCAATTTTTCCTTATATTCCCTGATATTCCTAAGAGCCTTTATGGCCACCTCGCATGGATACATCAAAGCGATCCTTTCTTTTAGATAAACATCTCTTAATGTGATAGTCTCGCTAAAGAACTTTGATGCAATTTCTAACATTTGAGAATCATTATTTATTAAAAATTTTTGAAATAATACTAGACTACAAAATTGTGGATATTTACTGTAAATAGATAGGTTAGAATTTATCAATTCTTCAATTGTGTTGATATCTTGATATCTTCTTGGAGATTCTAAGAGGGAATAAAATCCCGATTGGAATCCACTGGACATTATAATTGAGATCAACATCAACGGGAGAGTTAGGATTCTAAATTTAAAACTTTGTATGGAATTCAACCAAAATATTGGTTCTGTAATAAATAAACTCAGCATTCGGGAAAAACACTTTAAATATACGGCAAACAAATTCTCTGACCTATGTTTCTTCACAAAATAAAAATAGACAATTGAAGAGCAAATTAACGTCAAAAGGTAACCAATCCAAATTTCGAAATGGAAAATTTGGATGACTGTCTTCCATTGTGGTTGAAATGGTGCCTTTTGAATTACAAAGCACAGAGGCATTAAAGTATAGGAATCACTTGTAGGAGCTAAAACTAGTTCTTTTTCAAAGTATAAAACGTAATCCTGGAAAGCGTGAGAGTGGTCTCTAGAAAGGTTCCATGATTTCTCCAAAAAGTCTCTTAAAACAGCATCTTTTCCAGATATTGTTTCGTTAAAGGTATTAGATTCCATTATGCCATTTGTTTGGTATTTCAAAGAAAGTCCATGGAAGTTTGGCTTCCGATTAAAATAAACCTTTTGAAGATTAAGAATCCATTCGCCTCCAATCTTATAACGCCCACTCCATAATTTATAATTGGAATTCACTTCACTTAAATTTTGTATATAAAAAATATTTCGAACTAGAGTGTAAAATATCCAATGATTTTTTGAATAGAGAACATTTTCTATTTCAGTAAATGAACTATCCACAAACACCAAAAAATTATTTTCCTTTTTATATTGCATAATATCAAAAATAGACTCTTTTAAATAATTCATTTGAAATAACAGTATAACGTTATAATAATGATTAAATTCAAAAAGTTTTGACGTAGTATCATTGAATTTGGTTAATTTTTTGTTAGGCATATTCAGATTCAAATCAATTGTTTTTATCAATTCTGATTCGTATGGCATGACGTCATCAAAAATCAAATAGGTTTCATATTGTGGATTCAAAAATTCCAAACAGATTTGAATAAAATTACTCCAATTACGAGGTGTTTGTGGGATCTCTATTTCTGATACGGAATCTGTGATCATATGTGATAATATCAATAAAATAAAAACGATCATTCTTGTCAAGTAGAATGCCATAAAATGATTTGAGAAAATATTTTCTTCACTTATCATCTATAACTAATTCCAATATTGATTGATTGATTTAATTTTAATTTGGATAATTTCATAAATTAATTTTCTAAAGCAATTAGTCAATACTCTTCTAATTATCATGATCGATGCTTTTTCCAACTTAAATCCATCAATCCACATGACAGTATAAGAGAGGTTCTACCATCCCTAAGCAATTAAGCTTACGACTAGTAGAACTTGTCAATGTCCCGATAACCTCCCGCGATTAGAACAGACTACCTGTCCAAAAACTACAATCTCCAAACCTTCACAAACCTCTTTTTACCGTTAGACCTCCTGGTTGAGTTCTATAATTTTCTGGTTGCATGTGACAATAGTCTTCATAGGTTTTAAGGCCTTAGCATCCATTCAAAAATATTCCACACAGCTCATAGGCCAACATGACACCGGGTCGTATGTGAAATCACACTAGTCCACAGTGCCCCAGAGAAGGTCGATTTTCCAAAATGAAACTAATCACGCTAGATGGGTAGGTAAGGGCTCAGTCTCGGTGAGATGTTATATATCAAGGCAAGCTATAATGTAGAAAGTTCAAGTATTTTGTATTTATGGAGAAGCAACAAATTCTAAAGTTTCATATCAAAAGTCATATCTAACTAACATGGAAATTAGAGAACAGATCTTGGAACAAGCCTAGTGGTAGAGTTTACTCTTTCTACTATAGGTACAATCTCTGATAAGAGTGAATTTTTAAAGCAAAAACTTCTTTAAGTGCAGCGATTTTTTGGATAACTGGTTTCCATAAAAGGATTAAGGGTTTTATTTTCCCGCCCTTTCGATCAGCACTGATAAGATTATATGTACCGGGTATTCCCTTATTTATCCGTTGTCTATGTGATACATCAGGACTTTCATTCAATAGGATATAGGAAAAATAGAGCAAGATCAAGTTTCCAGAATGATTCCATCCCTAATTTATGGACAGCAGCCAAAATTTTTGTTTTTAATACTTAACAAGTTTATGCCTGTTTATTTTTGTATTAATGTTTAATAGGCCTACTTTGTCTTAATTTCTCAATGAGAAAAACAATCAATGATAAAGTACAACCCACAAATAAAATCACAAATACAATTTTTAAATCACTTAAGGATAGTGCTTTAAATTTTTCGTCGAGTTGTTCATGGAACAAAATTTTCATAATTTGTTGCCATTGTACCATATCGTCCAACCATTGAGAGATGCCATTCTCATAAAAGATTAATATTAATCTTATCAATTTAAAATGAAAAGGAAATTGAGCTCCGAAGTTGACAACATATAAAGGCCATAAAAGAAACTTCTCTTGAAGTATATGCAGTTTCTTGTTGTATTCTCTGATATTTCTAATAGAATTGATGGCCAAATCACAAGGATATATCAACGCTATGCTCATATTTTGAGAAACATTATGTAACGATGCTATTCGATCACTTATTTTTGATCGAATTTTTAATGAATGAGCATCAAGAACCATTTTGAAGTTATTCACGAAAATATGTATACAATAATTGGGCAGCCAACAATAAATATCTATGTTAGCGTCTAACAATTCGTCGATTGTGTCGATATCTTGATATCTTCTTGGGGAATGGAGAAGGGAATAAAATCCAGATTGGAATCCACTGGACATTACAATCGATACCAACATCAGAGTGAAGGTTAGGACTCTTAATTTAAAACTTTGAACGGAATTCAACCAAAATATTGGTTCAGTAATGAAAAGGCTAAGCATCCTAAAAAAACAATCTGCGTAGATTTCAAATCGATTCTTGTTCTTGGACCATTCCTTTTCTACGATCAAAGAATAAACAAACGAAGCACACATTAGCGTCATTGTTACAAAAATCCAAATTTTCCAATGGAATATTTTGAAAATTGTCTGCCATTGCGGGCGAAATGGAGCTTTTTGAACTACAAAACAAAGTGATATTACGGAATACGCGTCACCAACAGAAACTCTAATTGGTTTTCTTTCAATGTATATCTGATATCCGTCACCATATTCTTTGAAACTTCTTGTGAAGTTCCAAGTCGTTTCCAAAACGTCTCTTAAAGCCACATCTCTTCCACTTACTGTTTCCATCTCATTAAATATGTTTATTTTATAAGTCAAAGGAAGACCATGGAAGTTTGGCTTGCGATAAAAAAACGCCTTTTGAAGTCTTTGAATCCACTGGCCTTTAATTTGATGTCGAGCTGTCCATAACATATACTCTGAATTACATTTTGTTGGATTCTGTTTATAAAATATATTCCGGAATATCGCTCTAAATAATAGGTTATCTTCAAAAGGCAGCATCTCTTCAGTGAAAGAATCATTCACGAATACCAATAAATTATTCTCTTTGTTGTATTCGTTAATATTAAATATTGTTGGATTAACATAATCAATTTTAAATAACACAATTACATTGTAATAATTTCTTGCAAAAAATTTTAAATAATTTCTATTTCTTATTAATCTGATAGGCATATTGAGATTCAGAAAAATTTCTTTTATCAATTCTGATTCATGTGGATTGACGTCATCAAACATCAAAATAGTTTCATATTGTGGATTCAAATATTGCATAGAAATTTGAATAAAATTTCTCCAATTACACGGCATCCGAGGAATTTCAATTTCTGTTATAGAATTTGTGATTTTGGAAGATAAAATGAGCAAAATAAAGAGAATCATTCTCAATGCTGAATTCAGGCCAAGTTAAACGTCAACTGAGAAAACAAGAAATTTCTTGATCAATATTAAATGATCAATCAGCTAATTGCATTGAATATTAATAGAGATGGATTGAAATTTTATTTAGATAACCTTATTAGTTAATTTAATGAAAATAACTATGTTTAAAATAATGTCATTATCTTAAGAATTAATTGATCTTTAACTAAATCGATAATGTGAAGAAAACAAAATGGGTGGCGTAGCCATCTTGGAATAACGCCTAGCATTTAGGCAATCAGAAGTGAAACGAAGGGCGGGGCTCTTTGCATTCATTCACGCCCTTTCTCAACTCACGCATGCGCATAAATATAAAACAAGCAGATTGGTTTTCTCTAAAGTAATCGCCTGGCATTTAGGCAACCAGAACCCGCCTCTTTTTGAACAGACGCATGCGCAAAGAATGTATTTCCTATTTAAGAGGGTTCAGGAGGTAGAAGTTACGCATGTTTTTTCCCGATAAGAGGGCGTTGTGGGTCTTAAAAAGTAAGCAAAAAAAAAAAAAAAACATCTATTACGAAAATTTGCCAAGAGATGTCAGAATGGTAGCTAATAATTTAATGCATTTGGTTGATTTTCATTGATCTTTTAACAATGAAATACTGTTTTTTTTCGGTATCTAAGGCCATTTAGACCTCTATTTATTTCAAATGATTTGTAGTCAAATCAAATGAAATAAATTTTTCTCGCTTGGGACGGGAGGCGAACCCGGGACTCCGGTGCGAGAAGCTAATGTCTTCTCACTGAGCCACGGCTCCCGGGCTATATAATATGTATATTTTATAAAAGCATAAAAATATATAAATATAGGCCAGATATAGGCTAATTACTATGGTCAATGCTCTGCCGAATTAAATTCAATTATCCCACCCAATGCAACATATTCACGGAACACAAGAGAGGCATCTTCCCAGCATCCCTATGCTGTTCAGATCACGACTAACAGAACTAGTCAATTTCATTCTTCCTTTGTCCCCATGACCTCCCGTGATTGGAACAAGCTCCCTGCGTCTATCTTCCCCAAAACCTACAATCTTCAGACTTTCAAGTCTAACCTCAACAGGCATCTTCTCAGTTCCAAAAAAAAAAAAAAAAAAAAAAATAAGGGATCGGCTGTTAGATTAGCCTGCCATCTTTTGCAAGAGTGGTAAACTATTTGAAACATAATTTTTAAATATATCTACCAATCTTATTTCAAAATCTATCTATATATAATAATTACGGTGTGTCCGTCTGTCCGTCTGTCACGCTCGTTTGACCAACTTTCCGTTGGAATTTTAAAACGAAATTTTGCAGTCTCATAAAGGACGTTATGAAGAGTCCCGGAAAAATACTCAGGTCCCGAAATTCCTATAAGTTTTTGAGTTATTAATTCCTAAAATTACGATTCCTCCCATAGGAAATTTAATTTAATAAATTTAGATTTGTGAAATAAATTTTAAAAGAATAATTTCAAGTTTCCTTAAAATAATTCTAAAATAACTAGACGGAAAGCCCCCGCCGAAGGCCCCCTGGACCCCCTTGCTCGCCTACTTATATACATACCGGTACATACATTTTCCCTTTTCATTTTTATATGTAGAGATTATTTTAGCGGTTAATTATTCATGAACTTAAGATTTTTTGTGAATCATATCCTTTCCGGGACTCTCCCGGTACACAGACAAAAAAATTTACGCCGATATTTTAGAATTCAAAATGTAAATAAATAAAAAAAATCGTAAACATGGGTAAATATTTATATTTTGTTACCATGGCGCTATCCCTGAGGCCTGATTGGTTGTTTCACACATCGGACACCCTCTTAGCCTTTTATATATTGTAACGAGAAAACTGGCTTCTCCAGGAAACATCAATTAAAAAAAGCAACAATTAGGAAATAACAATAGATTTATTTATACGGATTTGATTACAACAATTATGATTCTCGGTCGTTGGCTTCGCTTCAACGCCGGTATTGGGGTGTACGAGTATCTGCTATTTCGCTTCTAGGAGACAACCAAAAGCATTGAGATTAATTTATAAACAATGATTTAAGATATTGCCAGATTATATTTGGAATAAAATAATTAATGTTTAAAAAAATGTTTCAGTAAAGTTTATAGTTTATTATATGCGAATTTAGTTTAGTGGATTAATTTGGGAGGGGAAAAACGTTGTAGACTCATCTGATGTTGAGGCAGCATCCTTTCGGTCCAGACTGGAACACTGCTGGGCCCGGAAGGTCTCGTTCGAGGGCCCGCGGCCATGGTTAGCCCGTTTGGAAGAAGACGCCGTATTTGATAATTGGAGCATCTCCAACTGGATAATGGTCCAGGGAGATCATTGGTGAAGTGCAACACTACTGGATGGTTGCTGAGGGGGGGGAGGCTGAGCCTCATAATAAAACTTTGCGATGTACCGAGAGAAGAGGTACATGCGATGTGCACGGTTTGGCGTCCGGGCGATGATTAAATTAAGAGAGCGCCCCGGGGGCTTTCATTGGCTTGTAGGGGGCTTCCTTGTTTACTGCACGGATTATTACTTATAAAAAATTAATTAATTTTAAATAATAAATTTAATATTTTTAAATAAAATTGTTTGTTGAAATTATTAAATAGAAATAATTGGGAATTTTATAAAATTAAAGAGATGGTTCATTAATAAAGGATTTAAATATTTGTAAATATAATTAAATAAATTTATGGGTCCAGAGACTGGTGTCATCTTCATCACTCAATGCTTTTGTGAATATACTATTAATTTATAATTATAAAAAGAATATACGAGGCCAGGAAATGGTTCTACCATTACAATATAAGTATGATATTAATAAAAATTCCTTGAGGTAGTCGAGTTATTTGAGAACGTTTAGACCAGTGATTCTCAACTTGTCGCGGTGCACTTTTAACGATTTCAAAATTTGGCGGCACCCAAAGAAAAAGATAAGTTTAAAAGTTGGTAATTTGTTCATAAACTTTTATATTAATTTTATTTCATATCCTGGGAATATTAATATTAAACCACGAAAGTATATGGAAAATGATTGAAAATTCATATTTTTTTTTACAGTGTACTATAAGAATAAAAAATAAAGTGGACTTCTGCACTACAAAAAGGAAAAAAAAAAACATTTAGCCCAGAGTCAACAAACTCATCCTAACTGATGCAACCGACCCTTAAAGAATCAAAAAATGATTGCGTTATGCATAGCGGGAAAGGTTTGTAACCTAGTTCCCCTTTTTTATATAGATTACAGATAACTAATAAATTAAATTGTTACTAAAATCCGGCCCCCTGTTGTTTTTTTTTTTTTTATTATCTTTGACATCAAATTTCTCACCCTTCACCTTATATGCCCTTGATAACAACAACAACAACAACAACAACAACAAAGAACTTTATTCTTATATCGTCAAACGTTCTTCCGGCGTCCGTTCATTCATTCTAACAAAGAAAAAATAATAAATTAATTTTACCAGTTACAATTTATCATTCAGGTCGCAATTAGAAACAATTTTGAACAAAAAAAAAAAGAAAAGAAAAATGTTACTAGGTCAACGTTATTTATTCTTAATGATAATAAATCAATCTATTCTTTTGATTACGTATATTTTGTGTGTGTATCGTCTTAAATGGAAAAATTCTTTTGAAAAATTTAACTTTGCATTTGTAAAGGGATATTGATTCTCGATAAAAAGAAAAAAAGAAAAAAAGATTTTGATATTGGAGTAAGCCGTAGCGTGGCACCCATTCAACTAACAAATAAATTAACGGTGCTTTATTTATTTAAACTAGCCGCACAGCCCGCCTCTGGAGTAAGTGTGTACAGCAGATTAAGAAGAAAAAACAGGCCTCTTATTCACAAATTACAATTACAAAGGCCATCTTCAGTGCACAAAATTATGTGACAACCTCTCTCAGAATTTTCATACAAGCTGAAGATGGCTTCTGTAGGGGACCGAAATATTTGATGAAATAAAAGAAGAGGCTGTTTTTTTTCTCTCCTATTTTTCGATTTCTAATTATTTGGAAATATTTATACACCCTCAAATATCTTAAAAAAAATTTTTTATTAAAGTGAAACTTTTATTCCATCGCCTTAAATTTTTTTTTCGCCTATCGCACGTCGCATTACAAGCCGTGACGTCACCGACGACTCACACCAGGTTTCTTTACTACGCTATGAGAGTGCGCTACTGTCGCTAGAGCTATAGGCAGGGTGGGAGCTCACTAATTCATCCTGTTTGTTAATGAAAATATTATTTATATTTTTTCGTTTTATTGTTTATATTTTATATATTTTTCATATATTTATTAACTATATTTTGCCCTAGGGCTTGGTGTAGCTGGTAGCGCGCTTGCCTTGTATACCAAAGGTCGCGGGTTCGAACCCCAGGCAGTCCGATGATTTTATTTAACGGATACCAAATGGTTTAAAAATTTATTAGTGATTTTATCAAAAAGTTTTTTAGGCTATAACCTATAGTAGATTTGTTTTATACTATTTGAAGGAAATAAATATTTTTAATTTTCTTTATTTTTGAAAGTAGGTTTCCCCCCCCCCCCTGAATCAAATTCGTTCCGGCGCCCCTATTGATAATTGAGGGGGTGGATATATTTCTTAACAGTAGATATTTAATACGAATTGACTGTAATATGATTAAGGAAAGGCCAATCCCCCCTCCCCGGGGGGGGGCTAAACAGGAAGCCCGTCAAAAGCGGATGAAGCGGCTAGTATGTTTATTAAACTTATGTTCAAGTTGAATGTATTTTGTCTTTGCTAATAAGATAAGATGCTTCATTTCATTTCAACGTCTCCATTCCCTTAAGAACAAGATAAGATAGAGGAGAGAGAGAGAGAGAGAGAGAGAGAGAATAATAAAGCAAGGATAAATAATTAATCCCTTTGCGGATGATATTTTGACAAATATACGTCGTACATTTGAACAAAACTTATCTATCTAACTATCAAATGAGGAATTTTAATTCAAAAGTTAAACTTTAATTAAAGTTTATGAAAAAAAAAAAATGATACGAAGATGAAAAACTCCATATTTTTTTGTGTTCAATTGGACGATGTTATGCATGAAGGAACCAAGCGTTATTCTAACCGAAATTGAGATAACACCGCCATCTTTTAGGGAAAAAGAAGATCTACCTCTTTATTTAAATCACAACATTATTACTCTGTGCGTATAAAACAAGAAAAAAAGTCATTGTCATTGGTTTTGTTTATAATTGTGCAAATGAAATGCCCATTTTCTCAGATTTAGGTTAATGGCGCTTGGTTCCTTCATGCATAATGTTTTAAGTCAATACAACAAAATATATTCTTTATTTAATAATACATGACAGTTGTCAAAATAACAATAATGTTTATCAACATATATATATATATATATAACATCTCCCTTCTTCAAACTCTTGAACATACGATTCTTCCCGAACGAAGTCTCATTCCCTCTTCACGATTCTCTTCCCTTTGATTATTCTCTTCTCTTGGTTCCCCTAATACTTCCACTCTGGTTTCTTCAACTCCTGGCTCTTCATTCGATATCATACCCTGCTGTCTTGAGCAAAAATAATCATCTTCCTCTTCATCAGCTTCTTTTCTTATTCTCTTATCAACTTTATTTCCCAATCTTATATATACTCTATTTCTTCTAAATCTTTTTCCATCAACTTCCACTAAATAATCCCGATCCGATATTTTTTTAATACATTTTCCAAACTTCCATACAATTAAAATTTTACTTCTGACACCATGTTTTAAGTCAATACAACAAAATATATTCTTTATTTAATAATACATGACAGTTGTCAAAATAACAATAATGTTTATCAACACA
>JAKCPI010017735.1:0-69544 GCA_023213315.1 Euborellia annulipes | reverse complement strand
AGAGAAATATAACATTTTTCATAGAATTTAATAAATAAATAAATTAGTAATTTAATGTTATTAATTTAAAGAGTTTTTATTAAAAGGTATATTTTCCATTATTAATAATTAATTATATATTAGGAACATGATGAAATAAATTCTAATCCACAAATATAGGCCTTCTGATTCCAGTAGAATCGTATTTTCTCAAACTTACTTTATATTGTGTTATATGATTCACTCTCCTCAACAATATGTAACTAATTTTCTTTGAATAAACGTTATACATAAAATTTTGTGAGTATTTTTTCAACATGGAACGCATTATCGTATTTTACATTCATTTATAAGAGAAAATTATTTTGTTTGATTCTGGAACGAATTATGTTCGTTAAGCGAGGTTCCTGCCCTCGGGGCTTGGCGTAGAGGTTAGCGTGCTAGCCTCGTATACCAAACGTCGCGGGTTCGGACCCCAGGCAGTCCGATGATTTTATTTAAGCCACTTGGATACCAAATGGCTTAAATAAGAATGCCTGGACCCCCAATAAATATATATGATATAAATACGAGTATCGTTTAAAGTCTTAAATGGCCTAAGTTGCCGAAAAGACTGTGTGCATGTGTGTGTGAATGGAGTGTGAATGAGAAAAAAGTGTGAGTGTTTAAAAAAAAAAAAAAAGCGAGGTTCCAATGTATATTCAAAATATTTTTTCTATTAGCCTTTTAAAATTAATATCTAAAATAAGTTCATTAATTATTATTTGAACATAGAATTTAAAAAAAAAATCTAATTTTTTATCTGATTGCATTTTGTTTATTAATAGATTAATTTCTTAATCAAATCAGTCATGTCCCTTAAATTACTGACGGCAATCAATAACTCTAAATGCGTATTAATTGGATGAATGTCGATAGCTCTAGCACCCTATACCAATCATCTGCAGTTGAAAAGCTTGATTGGTCAATAGAGAAGAGAGAGAGAGAGAGAGAGTGGGATGGGGTATGTATTGGTGCATAAGTATAAAGAGAGAAAGAATGGAAACAAATAAGAAGAGTTGCTCGCGTACAAAATCTGCCCTCGTCCCCGATTTGCGAGGAAAGAGAGAGCGAGTCAGTGTGATCGATGCAACCGAGTCGGGGGCTCGGGGCCTGGTAATCCGGAAAAAGTCGAGAGGGGCCCTCCCCCCTTCCATGCGAGAATTTGCAATCATCCCGGAACCGATCATTTTTATACTTTAATATACAGTCAACCAAAAAAAAAAAAAAATAAATAAACTTATTAAGATGTAATTGAAGTGACGGTAGAGATGATGGATGTAGAAATAGGGTTTATTTGCGCCAGGCAATCAATTGCCGGATGATTGACTTTCCCGACAAAATTTTCAATTGAATTATAATTTTTTAAAAATCTGGTGTGACTGGTCGCACAGCACACAACTTTCTCTTACCCTTTGGCTAATTTTGTTCAAAAGACTTCGAGTCACGCCTCATGGGGGTAAGTTAAAATTTAAACTTCCTACTCTTTTCATTCTTGAGATAATTTGTTCACAGACACACAGACAGACCATGTCGCGAAAACCACTTTTTTGGATTCAGGAGACCTCAAAACGTATATATCCATCAAAATCTCGACATCGATTTTTTTACATGAATCCAATACTCTATATATTAACATATATAGGCCTATAGAGGTAGGAGAAAGTAAGAATTGATAAATCTTATTTGTGTTTTGCTTAAGCATGTCATCGTATTATATTTACTTAGGCTATAAGCTTATACGGTTTTCACTTCCAAGTATCGTGTTATATATCCCTACAGACAATCGGACCACCGATAAATCTTATTTAAAAAAAAACAAATACTGAAAATCAAGTACAAATTCAAACCGGGCCTAGTTAGTTGCATTTCATTTCATTTCCAAAACTGTCTTGTTGCAAACTGTTCCAAAACTACTTGCTTGCTATCATCTAAGGGAGCGTACAAGTATTACGTAACGCAATTTTTGAAGATTTTTGCCCCCCCCCCTCTCCATGTAACGCAACGTAACATTTTCCTGGACCCTCCCCCTAGACGTTACGTAACGCTCAAGTGGCCATTTGATCTAAAAGAAACAATTATGTTGCGCAAAAAAATAACAGTAACCTAACCCGTTGTTCAACCCCCCTCCCCCCTAGTAACGCATGGTAACGTTTTACGAGACCCCTCTCCCCCCAAAATGCGTTACGTAATACTTGTACGCTCCCTAAGATGGCTGCTTTCATGAAGTCATTTCCAAAACTTATTAATTGCAATGGAAAATAGCCCTACCCACAAGCTTCCACAAAATTGTATATTTTGGTAAACTGGGGGACATTTTATAGTGCAGATCTATATTTCTACATTTTTTAATAATGATTATTGTTGGTTAACTAGGGATTTTTTTTTGTATTTCTATGTTTAATGAAACTGACCAGTTGCGTTTACAGTGCCAAAACACGCTAATTGCAAAAGGTCCAACCAAGGTGTGTGATCTGTGTTCAATTCCAAAACTAGATAATTACAAAAACTTTTCCAAAACTGCCTAGTTGAATATTAAAACACTTTATTACTGCTACCTAAGACCTTGTAAATTTTGTTCCTAATTTATTTACAGATTTTATAAACATAACAGTCACAAATTAACTCTTGAGTTTAATAAATAACAGGTTTTTCTCGTTTCCTGAAAATTTGTTCCCGATGCAACTAGGCACTTTTGGAAATGGACGACTCGTATATTACTAACGATACAAGAAGTCCAGGTTCATTTATTTATACAAACTTGTATCCAATTGATTTAAATAAATATTCATGGGACTGTCTGGGATTTGAATCCACTTCCTTGGCTTTAGAGGTTATCAATATTGACATTTGTCACTACCTTAATCTCTCGGCCTTGGGGGAGGGGGGAGGATTATTTTTGTTTAATTCAAAAATAATAAGTAATAGCTTAATACTTAGTTTTTCGAAAAATTTAAAAAATTTATTTTTACGACGTTTTATAGTGGCTAAGATTTATTCAACGAATTGTTGTGTGATTTATAACTTTTATATAACTTTTGCCGTTGTTTAGTTTTTGCAAATGTCATTGATTCAATAATTTTAAAATGCATTTTAAAATATAAAGTTCTTTTGATATTATGCCAATTTGTAACAAAAACTAATAAATCATTCTTCTTTAATAAGCTTTTACACAAAAAACTTCCTAGCTCACTATCCTTGTGTATTTTTTTTTTTTTTTTATTTAGAGGATCTTGCAACAGAGAAGTGTTTTAATTAGGAGAAAGGTCAAATTTGACTATTTATCTCTAAAGGTCTAATATATAAAATATACTGTAGTTGGTTTAGTCAGATAATTTGAATTTCTTTTCAAAAATGTATTTTTTAAGAACTAATTTTAATAATAGGAATTTTTAAGTGTTAAAGAAAAAATGTTAAAACAAAATAATATTTGTGAAATTAATAACAGATAAAAAGTTAAGCCAAGATTATACTAGTTAAAATATGCATGGGTTTTGGAATTTCTTATTATATTGTTTCATATCACAAGTCTCGGCAAAAAAAAAAAAAAAAAATAAAAAAAAAAAATAAACAACCCATTCCGTATTATATTTTAGCTATGCTTTTGTTCCCATTCTTTTCTTTTTTTAATTAAATTTTTTTGAGAAAATAAATTTTCTTGCCCTAAATTCTTTTAATGAAGATGAAAGCAAATCTCGAAATTCCTTTTTAATTTTATTAAAAATTTTTTATGAATTCGACGGATGATTATCCAAAAATCAATTATGCCTGCCCGTGGATAAGAATTTGACACTAATTCATTTTGACACGAAACACATAAAATATCAATAACATAAAATGGAAAAAATTTTCTATTTAAAAAGTGATAGAGATAAATTTTTAATAACCTTGAATATTTGTTAATTAAAAGTTAATTTCAGCTAAAGTTTTATTGCCATGTTGATAAGAATAACACTTTTATTTGCTGTGCTAATTATCATCATTAACAAGTAAACCAACTCTGATGATGATAAATATCATTAACCGAAACGTAAATGTTAGCGCAATTTTTGCCCAACACAAACTCATTTTTTATTTTAAACTATATAATGACTGGCTTATTTACAGTCTATTTGAGCGATGATTGAAAAAACATCCATCTTTTTCCTTTCTCTTATCTCTATATATATGTTAATATATATATAGAGAGAAAATATTGGTTTCATGTCAAAAATTCGATGTCGACATTTTGATGGATATACACGTTTTGAGGTCCTCGGAATCCAAAAAAGTGGCTTTCGCGATATGGTCTGTCTATCTATGTGGGTGTGTGTGTGTGTGTGTGTTTTCTATTTAAAGCATGAAGGAATTGAGGTGGGAGGTTGAAATTTTATATTTAAGTTGAAAGACACCCCTCCCTCCCCTAGGGCGTGAAAATAAGCTTTTAATCAAAATCGGCCAAAAAGTACTAGTACTTTACTGATGTAGTTTTTCAGTTGTTTTTTTTTTTCGATTTTCTCAAAATCCGCTCGAGCGATTTTGATTAAAATTCAAAAATCAATTATTTATTAGATGCTCTTTAAAATGTTTATTCTCATTTTGCCATTGAAATCTTTTAAAGACCACTTTACTCTTGTACTTCGTAGAAAAGATAGGAGAAATGGTTGCCATGGTAACAAAGTATAAAAAGTACAGTACACAACTTTCGATTACCAAGGGTAAGAGAAAGTTGCGTGCTGTGCGACAGTCACACCAGATTTTTTAAAATAATGTCGTTATTACGTGAGTTCCATATGAACTAATTATAATATTTTTCTTTTCTATACTCTCTTTAATGACTTAACTTTAGTATAAGTGTCAACTTCCATTCTGACATGGCCAAAGGTACATTTGTAAGACCCAAGGGCGTATATAGAATTTTTTCGGGGAGGGGGACTCATTTTTGAATACCCCCCCCCCCACCCCGTCCTCTCTAAGACAAATTTTGATAGTTTTTTTTTTTTATCTAAATTTTTCCATTTTCACCTGAGTCCCTTTTGAAGACAAAAGTTATATTTAAAAAATGCTTATGGGCCCTATTACTTTCTCTTACCTATATGTATATGTGAATATATTGATATACTGTATATATATAAAGAGAAAGTATTGGATTAATGTCAAAAATTCGATGTCGAGATTTTTATGAATATACACGTTTTGAGGTCCCCTGAATCCAAAAAAGTGGTTTTCGCGACATGGTCTGTCTGTCTCTGTGTGTGTGTATCCAATTTAAAGCCTGAAGAAATTGAGCCAGGAGAGTGAAATTTTATATTTAAGTTTTGTACCCTCCTGGACCGTGAAAATAAGCTTTTAAACAATATCGGCCAAAGAGTACTAATACTTTACTGATGTACTTTTTCAGTTTTTTTTTTTTTTCGATTTTCTCAAAATTCGCTCCAACGATTTTGATTAAAATTCATAAATCAATTATTTTTTAGATGCTCTTTAAAATGTATATTCCTATTTTGCCCTTGACATCGTTTGAAGCACACTTTACTCTTGAACTTCATAGGAAGTGTCATGATAACAAAATATAAATATTTTCCCATACTTATAAATATTACATCTTGAATTCTAATATATCGGCGGAAACTAAATATATGTCAACACGAAAAATCTGGTGCGACAGTCACACCAGATTTTATATATTTGGTATCGAAATAAAATCGAACTACCTGGGATCCGAACCCGCGACCCTTGGTATAGAAGACCAGCACGTGTTTTCTATTCGTTATTTTGATCTCTACTCTGTATTGAAAATTAAAAGTGAGCCAGCAAACGTGATTCCTAGACCCGGAAATCAACTGGTTTGGGTTGGAGAAGTGTGATAAAGGGAGGTGCGCCCCCTCTCAAATAATAATTAATTATAAAGGGACGAATTAAGTCCTCGCAGGTCTTCCTGATGATAATTAATTTTTTAATAGGAATTTTTACCGAAGAGGCGAGCCATTGAGCGAGGGTACTGGAGGAGGGGTCTCGGCGCTGATGCTGTTGGTGGGAGAATGGCCTAGAGAGTGAATTGGTGGGGGTGGCTCAGAAGGGGTGGGTTGCTGCAAGCAGCGAAGGGGTGAAAGAGCCTAGCCAGTTCCCATTCAGCTAGATCAGTCGCGCGCGCGCCTTCGCCACGTAAACAATGCACTCTGTTATTTGGACGATGGCAATGCACGCGTGCACGTGTCATTCATATGGGACCTGTCAATGAATCATGTGCACCTAACCGACTGAAATTTAATATAATCATCACTGGTCGTTTTATTTTATATTTTATTCTACGTACAAAAAGAAGCCGTTTTAAGGTAATTCTATTTTTGAGTTATTTAGTGCATGCACACGAATTTAACGATTTATTGCCTGGTTATTTAAAAAAAAAAATTAGATTAATTTTAGTAAAATAATAGCTTTTCGTTCAGCATGTGTTAGGTGTGCATTTAATGAGAGTCGATTTCCTTTTATGGAAACTATGGAATAGGTTTAAGGATGTTTGGGAGGTATATTAAAAATTATACGAGACAATCGAAAATTTGACAGTATATTCCTCATTTAATGCTAAAGTACCCCTGCGAAAATTTCAAACCGTTTCACTAAACCGTTAAAAAACTATTGTAATTAAAAAAAAATGTTATTTAACATGTAGTCTAATGGAGATTCGTTCACTAAACAGATTAAATTTAATTTTAATAGTAAAAAAATGCTACCAGATATTCCAAACTTTCATAATATATAAAGTAGACTTTGAAGAACTTATTTTGCATCGATTTATTTTAATTCACTAAATCGTTTATGAGAAAAAAATTATAAATAGATGAAAAACTCGATTATTTGATAAATTCATTTGTGTATAAGAAAGTGCAGCAACACTGTAGTCAGCTGAGCGCTTTAGTTGTATATACTTTAAATTTGTTTTTTGGCCTTAATCAATTTGGGCACCGATTAGATTAAATGCCATTCAATTCTAGATTAATTAAAGAAATAATAGGCAAATCCCCAAAGAGATTCTATGTTTAGTTTATTAATTATGAATTTTTTTTTTGCATGAACCAATACAGGACATTTTCAAAATTTTTTTTTGGCCTTCAGATGTTAATCATTTACACAAAATCGCTCTGATATTAAAAATCTCTCCGCAAGGCTCTGATAATATTGTTAAGACCTGAACAAAACACAATTCTGAGTCGAAAGGGTGAAATAAAAATTATTACACTCCTTTCAATCTCAAAAAGAAAATTTTATTATAAAATTTTTATGACTATTTTTTTTTTATAAATGGATCCCAAAGTCTTTAATTTAAAGAAAATAATCGCATAAATTTATTAAGTAAAAAAAAAAAAATTACGTCATCAAAACTACATTATTAATTGATAAAATTTCTTGAGTTGAATGGCTGTAGATATTCTAATTGGAAACAGGAACGGGAGCCTTCCCGGGAACAGCAGCCAGGTTGAATAAAAAACTTTTATCTTAGCCGACGTTTCGGGTGCAAGTCGCACTCATCCTCAGGGCAAGCAAAATTATCAAAATTTAGTACAGGTTAATCGGTACTTAAAATTAATTTCATGTTTATACATGTATTCGTACCCCTGAGGATGGGTGCGACTTGTAGCCGAAACGTCGGCTAAGAAATATATAGTTTTTTATTCAACCTAGCTGCTGTTCCCGGGAAGGCTCCCGTTCCTGTTTCCAACTACATTATTAATTATCAATGGAAGCATACAAAATTAATCTTAACTATTGGAGAGATGTGGCTGTGAGATATCAGTAAGTGAGATTTGGAGGACAGCAGCCAGGAAGGTAGCCTCTATTTAATGAAACAGACTCCTTTAACAAAACGTTTCGGCTAATTTTAATTATGCCATCCAGATTAAAATTAGCCGAAACGTTTTGTTAAAGGAGTCTGTTTCATTAAATAGAGGCTACCTTCCTGGCTGCCGTCCTCCAAATCTCACTTATTTAATCTTAACTACTAAAACATGTGATTTCAAGTCTCGCAAATGCATCTTTCACTTTACGTGAATAAAGTTAAAATTTTAAGAAAACGGAATTTATAATATTTTCTAAAATTTAGTCCCATTGCATACAAATTCTAGCGAAAATTAAACTGAAAAAACCACTATCGTCTCGCAATTGAATATTATCATTTTGAAGTCATGTTTTGAACAAAATAGATGGAATAAATTTGAATGAAATTTAATACTATATTTAGTTTTTAATCAAAAATTTCTAAATTTTGGTTTAGAGATTAAAATTTACCTCTTTTTTTCTGATTTATTATTTTTCAATTAACTTATAATGGTAAACTGTATTACTAAACCAAATGCTTATCTATGAAACTTAATAAAGATCGGTTAAACAGAATTTGCTCTACAAGTGTCACTAAACCGACAGTCAGATATCACAAAAGACCTGATATGTATTATACGAATATAATCAAATTCATGTTTCGATAGAAATCTCGAAAAGTCAAAATTGGTATGATAACAATAGCATCTGACGGTCGGTAACAACAAAAACAAAAACAAATTCAAAAAAATAAATAAATAAATCCATACGATGCAAAATAAGTTTTACGACTTGAATATAAAATTCTTAACCTCGTTTACTTCATGCTTTATTTTGAACACATAATTTTGCGGGATCTACTTTTTTGGCTTCAAAACGGGTATTTCCATCAAAATCTCGACATCGAATTTTTGGAATGAATTCAATTCTCTATATATTGATAAATATAGGAAAGAGAAAGTAAAAATGAATACCCGAGTGCTAGGAAGATGTCATCGCTTTCTATGACAATTTTTGATAGTTTATTTTTACTGGTATATCCATAATAGCGGAGAGTTCGTCTGTCCGTCTACCTGTCTGTCTGTCTGTGCGTCTGTCACGCTCTGTTTGACCAACTTCCCGTTGGAATTTTGAATTTTGCAGTCTTATAGAGGGCGTTATGGAGAGTCCAGGAAAAATACTCGGGTTCCGAAATGCCTATAACTTTATGAGTTATTAATTCCTAAAGTTACGATTTCTCCCATAGGAAATGTATAGAGAAATATTTAAGTAGGGCCATTCTTTGCAGTTGTGTATTCTATGAATGTAAACAAATCCTCAAGCAGGCACTGGATTGGTATACGTAGTAATAATAATTTTCTTGCCTTCGGGCTTGGTGTAGGGGTTAGCGTGCTAACCTCGTATACCAAAAGTCGCGGGTTCGGACCCCAGGCAGTCCGATGATTTTATTTAAGCCATTTGGATGCCTGGACCTCCAATATGTATAATTAATCAATAACTGATATCGTCAAAGTCTTATATGGCCTGAGTTGCCGAAAAGACTGTGTGAATTTGTGTGTGAGTGTGAGTGTGAAATGAGAAAAAAGTGTGAGTGTTTTTTTTTAAACAAAAAAAAAATTTCTTTTCATAATTAAGAAAATCGGCTAGGGTCCACCGCACGTGCGACCCAACTCAGTCTGACCGCGGTCCAGAAGGCGAAGCGCCTGCTAGTTCTATAAATGTACACTCTCTGTAATTTTAAACGATAAACAAAATAATTTTTCATACAAAAACAAAAATTCTCATCATAGTAAGTTAAAACTATAAAAAAATATTAAAATATTTGATACAAATATCCAACATATCGTCTATCTATATCACTATAATATAAACGACGAATGTGTGTGTGTGTGTTACACTCCGTTCTCAGCAGCCATTAGGCGTAGAGACATGAACGATGGCTCATTTTGATCCTTGAGGGGTGAGGATGATGCAGAAAAGGCGAGGGTCCCCGCAGGGGGGCCCGAGCCAGCTGGAGGGAGGTTCCGGGGGGGCGTAGTCCTCCTGTCTAGACGCCAGCCCGCTTCTCAGAATTAAGAAAAGGCGAGGGTCCGCCACAGGCGGGCCCGAGTCAGCTGGCGGGGTCCAGGGGGCGTAGCCCTTGCCAGCCGGGCAGCCGCGAAGCGGCTGCGGCCGGCTGGTTTTAAATAAGGTAAAAAAACTCTATTATCCGAACTAATTGGAATCAGGGATCAAGATAATCAAATAAAAATTTCAAAAAAGAAAAATTGGAAAAAGCAGTAAAATTAAAAAAAATCTCACTTTAGGATAATTAAGAATTTAGAACAGTGGTTTCCAAACTTTATCTTACCACGTCTTCCTTAAAAATATTTAATCGTATAACGCCCCCCCCCCCCTCGACTATAAAATAATACAAACCCAAAGATTTTTATTGCAAAAAAATTTATTAATACAAACTATTATGTTATAGCGATGAGAAGTGGCTGTAAATTGGATATAGAAGACTTAGCAGCCAAGGAAATTAAATAAAAGACTTTTATTCAATTATTAATCGTCGACGTTTCGGTCGCAAATTGTCCTGATGAAGGTCGTGATTTTGTGATTAATAATTAAATAAAAGTCTTATTTAATTTCCTTGGCTGCTACATCTCCTATATCCAATTTATTATACTATTTATTTTTTTATTTATAAGTCTTTAGAATTCATTTTTAAAATTGCTCGCTGTGGCTAATATTCGCGCCTCCCGTCAGACTAGTCCGCGCCTCCCTAGGGAGGCGCGCCTCACAGTTTGGAAAACTCTGCCCTAGACGGTCAATCATTTCGATTAAAATATTGAATCAATCGATTGAATCGCCAGATTGGCAACTGTTTGAAGCTTGAGCCAATCATTGAAGGTGATTGAATGACTCAAACATTTGCCTAAATCGATTGATCGTCTAGGCCCAGTTTGATCTATCATTTCCTCAGTCCCACGCAAGGCAACCATGGAGTTTACCTCGATCTCCCAAAAACAAAAAGATACAAAACGAAGACGAAATTGGAAAAAAAGTCCACAAAGTTCAGAACATGAATTTGTGACCCTCATAATAGAATTGAAAATGAGTAAATGCTCATGAGTGAGCGATTTCTTAATTTGTACCATTCCTTGGACCAACGTCGTTTCTGCTTTTTGTTTTTCCCTTTAACGGCAACCAAGGTCAATGCAAGGAAGGCCAAATCGGTGTTGGACACCATTGTTCGAAGAATCCTTACAAGTCGAAAACTCAACTGTGACTGAGTTTTGATCGAAAGATTGAAGATTTGATTGAAGGTTGATTGAAGCGGGCGTCAATCGATTGAATGTACTGTTTGATCAAAATGAGTGACCGTCTAGAACAGTGTTTCCCAACCTTTTGAAGTCCACGGCACCCCAAAGGTGCGTTGTGAATAATATTACACACTAGCGGCACCCTTCCTTTTTTTCCCCTATCAAATCGAAATTTTTTTCCACCCTGGGGCAAATTTTCTTTCCCTTGCGTGAAAATCATTTGACCTTTTTTTTGGCAAAGCTTAATTTTCCCGATCTACGGAAAATTTTGCCGCTTCCATTTTAATCATTTGACCTTTTTTTTTAGCAAAACTTTATTTTTCGCCTCTTTATTTTATTTTTTTATCTAAATATCTCGCGGCACCCCTTAGGCATTCTCGCGGCACCCTTGGGTGCCGGGGCACACCGGTTGGGAACCACTGGTCTAGAACCTCCTTTAGAAATATAGGCTGATGATGTCTTGTTTATGTTTATATACTATACTTTCAAAACTAAAATACATTTTAAAGCTTTATTGTTTAAGTTCAAAAAGAGATTAAACTTTATAAATTTTAAAATCAGATCATCCTCCACACACAGACACACGCAGACATGTTAATAATTTCTTTGATCTACTTGGGTATTTTACAATATTTATCTAAAAATAAAACTTTTCTTATTACTTTCAAAAACAAGCTTCCAATAAAGTCAACATAACTTTTTGAAATTTTTAAGGTATTGAATTGAATTTATGCTAGAGAGAGGGAGAGAGAATACAAATTTAATTTAAATTTATATACAGGTATGATCAATAATAGTCGCTAGAGCGGTGTTTATGTGTTTGTTAAAGGGAAGGGGAAGTTTAATCGGAGGAGCAAGTTTTGATGAAAATTCCCTTTATGTTGGCTCAAATATTTCTATTATTAAAATAAAACTTATTGTTTATAAATTTTTATTATATATAAGTTAAAAAAAAAAAATCTTTGAAAATAACTTTATTCCCGCACCGTTTTCTCTTTATTATTGTACAACTATTTTCAAATTCAAATAATGGATTGGTAGCCAATCAATCCAATTGAAAAAAATTTTTGTCACATGAGACGGGATGCGAACCATAGACCTTTAAGTAGCAGAAGCTAATGCTCTAGCCGTGAGCCAGAGGTCAAGGATTTTAATCATTTGAATACCAAAGGTATTGAATGTTTGGACTCCAATATACCAGGGGCGGATTAAAGGGGGGCGAGGGGGCGATCGCCCCCCCCCCCGAGAAGAAATTCATAACACTTATAAAAACTAGTAATCTAAAGAAATTATGATTTCCGCTCTTTAATTTCAATTGAATTTGTTACCAATCAATTTAAATAAATAGGAAAGGGGTCTAAATGGCCATAGATGCCGACAAAGTGCTTAAATAAAAAAAAAATAAAAAAAACCGCCCCCCCCGACAAAATTGCATTAATCCGCCACTGCAATATACAGTATACCGCAATAGGAATAATTCGAGTATCGTTTAAGGTCAAAGGGTAGGTTGCTTCACTTATAATTACTAGCTATCCCTCTTGTAGGCTAGTTGACTTTCGAGTCTTCACATCTAGTCTAAGCTAATCATATGATTAAATAAGAGCCCAGACAGTGGCGGATTAATGCAATTTTGTCGGGGGCGGTTTTTTTTTTTAATTTTTTTTTTTATTTTTATTTAAGGACTTTGTCGGCATCTATAGATTGGTAACAAATTCAATTGAAATTAGAGATGAAATCATAATTTCTTTAGATTACTAGTTTTTATAACTTTATGAATTTCTTCTCGAGGGGGGGGGCGACTGCCCCCCTTTAATCCGCCCCTGAGCCCAGAACGAAGTTAGTCAAGATTCAAAGTTTGGTATAAGAATTAACTAAGGGGCGAAATTAGAAAGACAAGAATTGTTTATTTATTCTTTTGGAAATCTTTAAATTTCTGTTAAAAAAAAATTAATTAGCTTTAATTCAGGGGGGTACCTAACTTAAATATAAAATTTCAACCTCCTGGCCTCTTTTCGTTCTTGAGATATTTTGTTCACAAACAACCAGACAGACCATGTTGCGAAAACCATTTTTTTGGATCCAGGGGACCTCACAATGTGTATATTCATCAAAATCTCGACAAAGATTTTGATTTGAATTCGAGCTGACTGAATGATGAAAAATCCCAAAGAGGGAATTTTGTTTTTGTCTATTTTACATCTGATTGATATGCAATGCGGATAAGTATTAGAATTATTTTTTAAGTTTTATTTTACACAATTTGTACAATATATGAATTTAAATATGATGTTTTGTGTCCTCTATATTTCCATTTGGAATTCATATTTAGGTTAGATTGTTCCATTTTTTTTTAATTATTTAAAAAGCGCTAAAATAAATATGACGAGTCGTGACTCCACTTCTGTTTTCGAGAGGAGGCTTTTTATTGATAAGGGAATTTATATTAAAGTCCTCCACGCATCTGTCTCTCTGTTTGTGTGTAATGGGGGGGGGCGAGAAAGCGAGGGGGTGGTTGAGTTCGCTTTCGAGTTGAACTGTCTGACAGATGAGACGCCGACGCCCTCAAATTTGTAATTCTCAATGAGCTCGTGTAAAATGGAAATATATTCCAAGTTTCCTCATTTCAAAGAAATCCACTCTAAACTATCTTCATCTCTTCTAATAAACAATACGAATAACTCAAGTTAAAATTAAGCTGTGCCGAAAAAATCGGTTCTTATCTTGCTTCCATAATCATTGTTTTATCTTCGGATAATATTTTATGATGGTGGATGATTAAAGTTCTGAATTAAGGAAGAAAATGACTTGATAAAACCGAAGTATTTCAGGGTAGCTATTCATATACCGTACCGAATCATAGTATAATAAGGCACAGTGCCCCTCTGGTAAGTAAAAGTTTATTTTAATTATTCCTATTTTGGAATATTTTCAAATTGTGCTTGCAATTCGTTGGTTTTCTACAAAACAATGGCCCAAAAAAAATCCTCCTATATAATGTCCGTTTGAATAGAACTCTAGTGTTCTTATTTCAAGAAGTTTCTCATCGTTATATTAACTAGAAGATACATAATTAATAAAGGAAATGGCTGTGTAGAACTAAATCGCTGAAAAGAAGAGGAAGCAGCCAGATAGGAAGAAGCCTCTATTGTTAAATCAAAATCCTTTAAAACAAAACGTTTCAGCCAATTATTATTGGGTCAACTTCAGTTGTATAAGAGTTTTTAAAGACTAGAGTTGTTTAAAACGTCTGCCCATAAGCCAGTCAGGTCCATTTACAATTGCCTATGTATATAACAATGTAAATACAATATATTTGAAAATATGATGTTAGTTGTAGAGAAGACTTCTCTACAAGCAACAAATATATTTACATTGTTATATACATAGGCAATTGTAAATGGCTGGCTTATGGACAGATATTTTGAGCAACTCTCAGGTCTATTCTCTTAAAACAGACGTTAAAATTTAAAATCAACAAATTGGTGTTAAAAAGCAATATAAAAACAATCAGTGTTAAAAAAATGCTATTCTCTAAACAAAGTTTTATCAGCGAACATTTATTGCAACATTAACATGTTGCTTTTATTTCAAAACAATCAAAATCATAACCTTTCTTTCTTATCTGGGCTTTTTTATTTTAAATACGATGTTAAAATATTAAAGGCACCCCCTAGACAAGACATTAATTTTTAACACTATTTACTAAATGTTAACGCTTTGGCTTTTAAGTTTTTGTTTACAGAATAGCTACGAGTATTTGAGGCAAGGAAGTGTTAAAATGAATTAATGTTGTTTACAGATGTTAAAAGTTAGCGTTTTTCCTTGAAGAATAGACCTGTCTATTCTTTAAAAAATCTTGTACAACTGAAGATGGCACAATAAAATTGGCCGAAAAGTTTTGTATTAAAGGAGTTTGATTTAACAGCAAAGCTTTTTACCTGGCTAATTTCCTCTTCATTTCAACGATTTAAACTAGAACAGTCTGATATAATATCATAGAAATATTTTCTTGATTGGAGCCGGGAATTGTCAGATGTCAGGCGACCTCGCCTGTCTTACAAGTGAATGCTTTTAACTTTACATTTCGATTTGAAAATTTTTTTCCCTTGGATGAAGAAGGGGTGATCATTTTTTGTTTTAGTCAAGATGTACCAGTAGATATTCAAAATCATATCCTATCATAAAATGTATAGTTTTATTATGAAAATAGAATAAATAAAAAATAAAAAAGGACGAAACCTTTTATTCAAATATGCCACAACCATGCACTTCGATTTTTAGATGGTACAGTACCAGGGCTGAATTTAAGTATTTAAGTATGAAACAACTGGATGAAATAACCGGCAAGAGAAGAAAACATTTTTGACTGAGAGTGTGACTAAAGTATTTAATTTTATCCAGTTTTTGAGCATCTGAGGCTTTAGACAGATTAAGTGAGAAAGTAGAATGGAATGCCACCCAGAGAAATACTTTCCTTATCTATATATTGAATATATAGATAAGAGAAAGTAAAATAATATTTTATCGATGTTTCGAGCACAGGTCGTGGTCATCAGGACAAAATACAGTAGTTACTGTATCTTATGAATCGACGTAATTATATAAGCAATGTTTCTTTTCCTTATTTTTCAACCACCAAACCCCTGAGCAATCAGGATGTTGTACCCGGGTAACGATTGATAGTATTTATTTAATAAATTTAAATTCCTAAATGGCCTCAGTAGCCGAAAAGAGTTAAAAACTAAAAAAAAAAAACACCAAACAAGCTAGAGATACACTGGCAAATTTAAATTGTTGGAATCCCTCTTTGGGAAAAAGCGTCAACATTAATATAATTATGTAATTCAGTCAAAACACGCTGGAAATGTCAATAAAATTTTTTAATCCTTTGGCTGTCATTCTATTCTATACTTTCTCTCATCAACAATCAAATATATTTATTTATACCAATTTTTTTTTTTTAACACCACACTTTTTTCTATTCACAATCACATTACACACACACATACTCACAGTATTTTCGGCAACTTAGGCCATTTAAGAATTAAAACGATAACCGTTATTAATGAATATATCAATTTGGGGTCCAGGCATTCTTATTTAAGCCTTTTGGTATCCAAATGTCTTAAATAAAATCATCGGACTGCCTGGTAGCTGAACCCGCGATCCTTGGTATACAAGGTAGCCGCGCTACCAACTACACCAAGCCCGAGGGCTATTTATACCAAATAATTGAAATAATATTAACTTGAATTCCATTCTTTTAAGTTCATCAAAATTGACAATGTCATTACCCCTGGCATCTCGGCCACCAGGTGATTTTTTTTTAAATTATGTGATTTTTTTTTTCATTTTACTGTATTATTGAAAAGAGTACCGTGACATTCATGGTAAATGAAAAAAAAATGACAAATATATTGAAAGGAGTAGTAGTTTGTTTTTGACGGAAATTAACTTGCGGGCTCGAAACATCCTGACACGTCCTTTCCATAGAAGGCTGGCTGCCTTTGTATCCTGAAGCCTTGATGATTGCCACTGTCAAGTCGTGACTGCTGTACCAATACTAGAAAACTGATAATTTATCTTTTTACTACGTCTGCAGAGGAATGAAATAGCACCATCTGATAAGAAGGAAGAGCTGAGTGCCAAAACCTCTGCGGATGACGGATGGACCAAATGGATCGCTCATTTCATTTTCTCAACTTTTTTTTTTTTTTTTGTCTGTTTGCATTGAATCAAAATTTTTGATTATTCATGCTAACAGAAAAAAAAATCGCGTTTATCTTTTAACCTCATTAATTATGAGAGCTTTGAGTTGTTAATCTTTAAATCAGACAAGTGATTATCAGATTTATCACATTAAATCTTGGGTTTGATCGAAGCGATTACGTGAACAATTTAATCTCTGACATGTTTAGTTCCGATTTAATGGTTGGTCGTTTACGCATGATTTTGTTCCTCAATTTCAATCTAAATAAAACGCCCAAGATGGGGGATCTTATCCTTAGATTTCTTTATATTAATTTTAAAATATTCTTCTTTATCTTTATCTTAGAATCTTGATTCAGGGTTAACACGTCAAATTGATCGCTTGATAAGGGAATGTGACGAATCGTATATATGTAGATTACCATAGGAGAAATTGTCGTTAACATATCCACAAGATTGCCCTGAGACTGGTGTTAATTAAATAGACCGGTATATATTAGTTTAATAATATATAGGTTTTTGGGAATATCTGCTTAAATCCTTTAGAATTTGTTTATTTCGTATAAATTATAATAAAACAATAAAAGCACTTAAAATAAATCTAAACGCTATGCATTTAAATTTCACCAGATAGATCGCTAATAGATTAAGAAATATTTTGTAATCTGTATACTTATTATCCAACAATAAATACATAAATTAAAACCAAAAATAACTTCTCTAATTATAGTTTAATTTTATTTTCTTGAAGTTAGAGAAAGTAATATATATAGAGATTCATGTCAAAAATTCGATGTCGAGATTTTGACGGATATACACGTTTTGAAGTCCCCTGAATCCAAAAAAGTGGTTTTCGCGACATGGTCTGTCTGTCTGTGTGTGTCTGGGTTCAATTTAAAACACAAAGGAATTGAGCTAGTAGTTTGAAATTTTATATTTAAGTTAGTTAGGCACCCCCTTGGGCGTGAAAATAAGCTTTTAATCAAAATCGACCAAAGAGTACTAGTACTTTACTGATGTACTTTTTCAGTTTTTTTCCATTTTCTCAAAATTTGCTCCAACGATTTTGATTAAAATTCAAAAATCAATTATTTTTTAGATGCTCTTTAAAATGTATTTAATTCTCATTTTGCCATTGAAACCTTCTGAAGACCACTTTACTCTTGTACTTCATAGGAAGGATAGGAGAAATGGTTGCCATGGTAACAAAATATGAATATTTTCCAATACTAATAAATTTTACTTTTTGAATTTTAATATATCGAGGGAAACTAAATATATGTCGACACGAAAAATCTGGTATGACAGGCACAGAACACAACTTTCGATTACCGAAGGTAATAGAAAGTTGTGACCAGTCACACCAGATTTTTAAGATAGGGTTTAAGAGAGGGTGTATGTAATGTATTTCTTAATAAGCCAGATGTAAATATTTATATTAATTAACTGATATGAATTGTCTGAAAAATTGCGGCATATATGGTTAAGGCGAGGGTTCCCAGGAGACGGGCTTGAACCAATTGGAGAAGGGGACAAGGGCGGGTACAAGGGGGGAAGGGGGGAATTACCCCCCCCCCCCCCGAGATTTGAAAAAATACTTTTTTTTCGAAAAAAAAAATTATTTTTAATGTAAAATTTTAAAAATTAATACTTAAAAATTTGATTTGTATTTATATTCTGGATAACAAGTACAGAATGCGCCTTTAAATTACCGAAATTAAGAAAAAAATTGTGTGCTGTGCGATTAGTCACACCCCTTACCCCCCCCCGAGAAACACCTCTGGATCCGCCCTTGGAAGGGGACAAGGCACAACAGCTAGGTGCCTATTATTAATTAGTCCTATAAAATCATTTATTTAATTTGTAGGCCTATATCAATGGAAAAAAAAAACATTTTTTTTTTCCAATTCCCTAAAATATTTCAAAAATATAAATAAACCTGGAGAGAGCAACTGAATACTTTTTTTTATGCAACATAATTAAAAATAAATAACTTTTTTTTTTCTTTAATTAATTTGGTTTATTTTCAGTGAACGAATAATAAAATTAACATCGTTAGTGAGAGTTATTTAAAGTTTATAATTTTAATGGATAAAGTTAAAATTGAAACTTTCGCTCTAAAAACACAAAAGGCGGGTCTTATATCTTGAATAAAATTAATAAATTTTTATTAAAGTGGATTTCTATTTATTTATTTATTTTTATTTATTATTATTCTAAATAATATACTCTAAAATACATCTACGAGTATACAAACAGTACAAAATTAAACAATTAATTAAATTAAATATGTTTTGGTCAAATTTGATTACCCATTTGTAAGTAAATTTTAAGAAAAAAAAATGCTTGCTCCCCAAGAAAAAGTTGAAATGACGCCACTGAAGGAAAGGACCGGAGAATAAAAGCCAGCAATTGATGGACCCTCTCACATCATCTTTAATTAGCAAATATTTCGACTGGCATCACGCCTAGTCATCATCAGTGCAAACAAATGATTTGTCGGAGGGCCCGTGTCAAACAATAATTGAGGATTATTTTAAAATTTTACAGAGAAGCAGGGGTCAGACGCAAGTAGGAAAGAGGAGGGAAAAAATAATAAAAATATTTATATTCTGTTACCATGGCTACCATTTCTCCTGTCTTCCCTATGAGAAGTACAAGAGTAAATTGGTCTTCAGAAGATTTCAATGGCAAAATGAGAAAATACATTTTAAAGAGCATCTAAAAAATAATTGATTCAAAATCGTTGGAGCGAAGTAAAGTAGTAGTCTTCTTTGGTGGATTTAGTTCAAACGCTTCGTGTCATGTCCCAGGGGGTACTTTTTGGCTGATTTTGATCAAAAGCTTATTTTCATACACATAGAAAGACAAACAGACAACGCGAAAACCACTTTTTTGGGCTCAGGGGACCTCAAAACGTGTATTTCCATTAAAATCTTGACATCGAATTTTTGACATACTTAAATAAGAATGCCTGGACCCCCAATTGATATATTTACAAATAACGGGAATCGTTTTTGCAAACATTATCCCTCAATAATGTACAACAATGACAACAACCCTATTTGAGATCGTTCAATTCATCCCTGGCCCTCGGGCTTGGTGTAGGGGTTAGCGTGCTAACCTCGTATACCAAAAGTCGCGGGTTCAGACTCCAGGCAGTCCGATGATTTTATTTGGATACCAAATGGCTTAAATAAGAATGCCTGGTTCCCAATATGTATGTTAATTAATAACGGATATCGTCAAAGTCGTATATGGCCTAAGTTGCCAAAAAAGACTGTGTGAATTTGTGTGTGAATAAGAAACAAGTGTGTTTTAAAAAAAAAAACTCACCCCTGAATAGAGAGCCTAAAGAGAATTAAATATAGTATAACACTTTTAATTAGTTCAGTAAGGTCTTTCTTATAGGTCATTTGAACTTTAAATATCCAAAACTACAACAAATTTTTAGTCGACTTCTGAAGAAAACTTATTTTTATTGAAACACAACAGCTCGGGGGTAAGATCTTTCACTCGATTCTTTGCACTCTAGGGATAGTTCCTTTTTTTCATTTCTAAATCGGTTATGTGCTTTGTAGTATCAATTTTTATGATAAAAAAAAGGCAAGAAGAAAGAAATATTTTCTTTAAATTCTAAAATAAATATTTGGTGTCTTGAAGTGATTTCTTTTCGTCTGACTCATTTAAGATAAATAAATAAACGCTCTCCTCATCCATTTACCATAAGAAAAAAGAGATAAGTGCTGAATATTTTGGAATGGTCCCAAATAGATGACATTTGAAAGAGGATAGTAAATATCTTTGCCATTTCGGTTGTTGTATTACGCAGTTATTATTATGTTCTTACGATAAATAGTTTAAAATATTGTTTTTCATATTTTTAAATAAATTCGCTTGCAAGATAGGCAACACAAATAACCAAGCAAGGGATTTTTTGTAATGGAGGGATGGATTATCAGTCGAATGGGGTACACCGGATTCAATAAAACCCCCAGAATAATGGGAACGCATGCACAATTGCATCATCTCTCCATTACAGTATATATATTTGGGGTGAGGAGCTCTAGAGAAATTCGGTCTTGGTCATGTTGGTTGCCTCCCCAGGAAGTAAAAACGAATTTAATGGACTGCATGATAATATTTATTTCATTTTGACTGCCTCTGCCCTTGCTCTAAACGTAATATTTATTTCAATTCATTGATTAGATAGGAATATACCTCAACCCTCTCAAAACAAATTTCCCCCTCTAACCGAGAGCATTCTCTTACCTTCGATTATTGAAAGTTGTGTTTTGTGCTTGTTTACATCAGATTTTTTGTGTCGAGATTTATTTAATTTGAGTGAGTGTGAGTGTGAATGAGAAAAAGAAAAATAATAATTAAATATACTCCTAGCTCTTTTCGTTTTTGAGATATTTTGTTCACAGACAGACACACAGACACACAGACCATGTCGCGAAACCCACTTTTTTAGATTCAGGGGACCTCAAAAAGTGTATATCCATCAAAATCTCGACATCGAATTTTTGACATGAAACCAATACTTTCTCTCTCTATATACGTATATTAACATATATATAGAGGTAAGAGAAAGTAAAAAATAGGACCTATTTCCGTCAAAATTGTGACACCCAATTTTCGAAAAGAATCCAATAATTCTCTCCCTCTATATATTAATATACGAGTATATACATTTTAAATAAATAAGTGATTTATGAATTTTAATTAAAATAGTTTGAGCCAATTTTAAGAAAATCGAAAAAAAAAAACTGAAAAAGTACATGAATAAAATACTAGTACTTTTCGGCTATATATAGCTAAGAGAAAGTAAAAATAAGGTGATGTATAACACTACAAATAACACCCATAGATAACTGAAGGTGTCACATTTTGAAACCGAAAAGTTATATTCAAAACTATGGAATACAATCACTGCTCTGCACATAATTTCATTTCCAATTAATAAGATTTTAGCCTTCATATGGGGCAGCTATATAGTACACTGTATAGTAGCTGAACCTGCATGAACATGTCGCATATATAAGCCTAGGCCTAAATAAGATTCAAAATATTAATCTTTTTCTTGTTCAAGTAAAATATTCATTAATATTGGCTAATATTCTTTAGTTTTACGAAAATAATTTTATATTTGCTCATCTTTAGTGAGAGAGGTTGAATAACATCACGTAATATTAGTACGAAGCAATGAAATGGGTCACCATGCAAGATAGGATAGATTTTGCTACTAAGAAATGGATAAATAATAAAATTTGCAATTAATCCCTTGAACAAAAAAAAAAGATTATATGGTTGGTATGCAAATGGTGATTATAACTTATATGGTATGAATACCCCATTTATATAATCAGACACAGATATTTAGAAATAATTAAATTTTATATTAATTATAAATATTTATCGACTAAAGATTATAATAAATCAACAATTAGTAATTTTGAATTGAAATACCTAGGTAAAAACGTTGAGAAAGAGCGGAGAGAGAGAGCCGAGCTGCCGGCAGCCATGGTGGATGCTTAACAACTGAGGGCGCGTCGGTATTTTTAAGAAGAGCAGCACAGATTGACACTGATTAAAGCACACCCCACTACTGAGCTAGCACACCTATCGCATCTTCCTTTTAGAATAGGCGAATTATGGCGCCAGCCCCTCTGATTGGCTAATTAAAAAAGTGGAGAAATGGTCAACTGGGAGGGGGGAAGAGAGGAAGTGGATAAAAGTAAATGATTCCCTCACTACTGAATAAACACTTACATTTGTATTGTGAAGAATATATAGAGCACAAAACATGACGAGACAAGTTAGAAAAGGAAGTCAAATTTTTATATCCTTGACACATATTTATTAGGGATTTTAATTCAAAGAAAGAGAACACCTAAAATATCTAACTATAGTTAAAAACGAACGTTCGTCCCGGGTGGATCATCCGACACGTAATTGAAAACCAAAGAATGTTTATTATAGAATGACTCCTTTAATTAAGATTTTAATAAAAAAAACTGGTGACTGTCTCACAAATCTTACAACTATATTCTATTTAATTGGTAACTACAGTTGTGTTCTGTGCTTGTCACACCAGATTTTTTGTGTCGACATATATTTAGTTCCCGACAGTACGGAACATATGAATTCAGATGAAAAATTTATAAGTATGGGAAAATATTTATATTTTGTTACCATGGTAACCATTTCTCCTATCCTTCCCTATGAAATACAAGAGTAAAGTGGTCTTCAGAAGATTTCAATCGCAAAATGAGAATATACATTTTAAAGAGCATCTAAAAAATGATTGATTTTTGAATTTAAAAAAAAAATCGTTGGAGCAAATTTTGAGAAAATCGAAAAAAACTGAAAAAGTACATCAGTAAAGTACTAGTACTCTTTGGCCGATTTTGATTAAAAGCTTATTTTTCCGGTCCAGGAGGATGTTTAACTTAAATATAAAATTTCAGCCTCATAGCTCAATTTCTTCATGCATAAAATTGAACACAGCAACACCCACCCACACACACACCCACCCACACACCCACACACAGACAGACCATGTCGCGAAAACCACTTTTTTGGATTCAGGGGACCTCAAAACGTGAAGATCCATCAAAATCTCGACATCGAATTTTTGACATGAATCCAATACTTTCTCTCTATATATATATTACATATATACATAGGTAAGAGAAAGTAAAAAAGGGAATATCTAAAAAATCTTAAAACTATATAGGTCTATTTAATTGTTAACTACGGTGCACTACGGTCTTTGGTCTTCCAATCTGAACACGTTTTAAAATAAAATTGAATTTTATTGTGTTATTTGAATAATTTTTTCATTAAGCCTTTTATAATTAGTTTTTCAATTAGATATATTTAATATAGGCCTATATAAAATGAATTTTGTTAAATTTGCAATCTACCATTATTTATTTTAATATTTTAAGGTGGTCTCATATTTTTGACTCACACTGTATGTATACATTTTTAGCCCTGAAGATGGCATCGAGACCGAAACGTCGGCCCAATAAAATATTAAAAAAAAAAAAAATTTGGCTGCCACTCTCTGCTTTCGCAATCCTTCCTTGATATACTTATATATTTATATTTCAAATTGTAAAAAAATAAAAAGCAAATTGAAGTAAAGACCACAGTAAATTTTTTGACACGAGCTCATACGTATGTTGAAGCAATTACGAATTCATTTAAATTTTTATTTTTCCCTAATCCACATTATAATCTCTAGTCTAAATTCATTTAAAATTTTCATTTTTTTTTCTAAGCCACCAGAGAGAGAGAGAGAGAGGGGGAGTCTTTTACATATAGAAAAAAATATTGATATCAAAACATGTTTATACATAAATTTTTTATACCACGTATTCAATTCAATTATTACTTTTTTTTAGATATTGACTGCATTTGAATATTTTTTACATAATTTTTGGAAAATTTCAAGAAGAATAAACATGAATGTCAAAGGTAATGGTATTCTCTGTATTATTTTCGTATAAAATTCATGAAAAATAAATGTAAGGTTTGGTCAACAGAAGAGAATATAAGTAGATCCTTTGGGATATGAAAAACTCAGTTCATTGAAAAAGATCTTTCTATGGAAATATTATAAAGTTAAAGAATTTAACGTAAATTTCTTAGTTAATTTACTTTGAACTATCAAATCCATTAAGGCTGAACGCACAGCAATTGGGCAAAAAAAAAAAAAAAAACGTTTTCGACTAATTGTACATAAAACTGTTTTTTCAATACTTTTCAAGAGGCAAAACACAATTAGACATGATTCTACATCATTGAGCAAAACGTTCGAAAACGTTTTTTATCAATCGGTGTGCGTTGGCATTGAGCAAAACGTTTTACGCTTGGATAAAACGTTTTGTCCGAAAACGTTTTGCTCAATTGGTGTGCGTTCAGCCTAATACGCATCAAATTATTAAAATGTTTACTTAAAATCTCGATTTTGTTTTGGATAACATTCATTAAATTTCTTGAAAATATTAATATTGAATAACTATCGATTGCTTAAGATTCCAAACGAGAACAAATTAATCTCTTAAATCCCTCTCTCTCTCCCTCTCACAAATTCCGATCATAATTCATCTCTTAGGACAAAAGTTGACCTTTAAAAAGAAGCTCGCTACCTTCGGCTATTGAAATTCTCATTGAGTTCTTGTCCTTATTGTTTGACTTAATTTATTGCCGTAACTTAAGTAACTAATGCAATTTACGTAACACTTTAATTGCTTCAATAATTAATAGAAATTAACTGAAAAATTTGATTCAATCTAGAATCGAAAATAAGATAGGCCTAAATGTGTAACTCTTACTATGAGAAAATTTTATCTTGGTTATATTTTTACTTTCTCTTACCTATGTATATATGTAATATATATAGAGAGAGAGAAAGTATTGGATTCATGTCAAAAATTCGATGTCGAGATTTTGATGGGTCTTCACGTTTTGAGGTCCCCTGAATCCAAAAAAGTGGTTTTTGCGACATGGTCTGTCTGTGGGTGTGTGTGTGTTCAATTTTAAGCATGAAGGAATTGAGCTATGAGGCTGAAATTTTATATTTAAGTTAAACACCCCCCGGGACCGAGAAAATAAGCTTTTAAGATAGGAGAAATGGTTGCCATGGTAACAAAATATAAATATTTTCCCATACTTATAAATTTTACATCTGAATTCAAATGTTCCGTACTGTCGGGAACTAAATATATGTCGACACAAAAAATCTGGTGTGACAAGCACAGTACACAACTTTCGATTACCGAAGGTAAGAGAAAGTTGTGTGCTGTGCGCCAGTCACACCAGATTTTTGACTTAAGCAATTGCAATTTATTTCAATGCTTATTTAAAGTTCTCTTAATATTTCCTGGTAAGTTGATTGCAAAAATTAAAGACTCCCATCCCCTCGAGATTAAAGATAGACAACCAGAGCTGTAGCCAGAGGGCTCCTCTCCTCGAAATCCCAAAAATAAATGTAATCCCAAAAGCAGTTTAAAGTAATTTATACAAATATGGGAAGAAACGTTGTTAAAAATTATAAAAATGTTTTTATTAATCTTTAAAATGTATATTTTTTTTTTTAACGGGAGGGGGGGTACAATTGCCCAAATTGGAAAATCTCCAATTATCAATATTGATAATCTTAGAAGTCAAGGGGTGTGGGGTTCGTATCCCAGACAGTTCGATGAATATTTATTTTAAATCATTTAGATACCAAATGGTATAAATAAATGTGCTTGGATCACATACGTATACAGTATCATATAATTTAATTTAAATAAGTATTGTTTTAAGTATTTTTTTTCCGATAATTTTATTTAAGCCATTTGGATACCAGATGGCTTAAATAGAAATGCCTGAACCCCCAATAGATATTTTCAATACAACGGTTATCGTCAAAAGTCTTATATGGCCTGAGTTGCCGAGAAGACTGTGTGAATGTGTGAATGAGTGTGAGTGTGAATGAGGAAAAAGTGTGAATGTTTAAAAAAAAGTATTTTTTTTGAGATCTGCTTTTTGAGGTTGTGACTGTGATGTAGTTGTAGTGGAGAATTGGAGATATCAGCCAAATTGGGATTGTCCAGGTTAATAAAACTCCCAGAATAAGACGTTTCGGCCTGAATTTATTTGGCCATCTTCAGTTATTGGGAATTATACACATAGTACACATGTGATCAAACCAGGACTCGTCAATAATAAAATTTATTTGCTTCATACAAAATTATTTCTGAGCTTGGGCACAGGAGCCATATAATTTTGTATGAAGCAAATAAATTTTATTATTGACGAGTCCTGGTTTGATCACATGTGTTCTTGCACTATGTGTATAATTCCCAATAACTGAAGATGGCCAAATAAATTCAGGCCGAAACGTCTTATTCTGGGAGTTTTATTAACCTGGACAATCCCAATTTGGCTGATATCTCCAATTCTCCACTATAAAAATAGTATTGCCAAGAAAACATTTTAAGAGTTTGATATAATATGATCATTTATCCCTAAATATTAAATACATGTATTAAACATTAGATTAGCTTATGTTAATGATTAAAGTTAAAAAACGATGAACAAAATTTATAATTGCAAGACTGTGGCTTGTAACCATTTCAAACAAAATCCTTCAAGTAGAGTAATCACTCAGATAAAAATGACTTTATCTCCTGCTTAGTTTATCAGAATTAGAAAAAAATGCCCTATTTAGGACTGCCTAGATTTCAAAATTCCGCCCTCTCTAAGGGCCAGAATTATTACAACACATGCACGCACATACAAATAGCGTATTGAATGGAAACTCAATTTCATTTATACTGTAGTAAAATTGAAAGAAATATTCGTATAATGAAATTTTAATACTTACAGAATTTATGTTGTGGCTGAATCTTGAAGTCAATCGAAGAAAGAAGAACTTTTATGAAATTCCAACGGCCAAAATTATCTGAAACAAAAGAAATTATTTTGAATAATAACATTATTTTATCTAAAAAAATATCTAGGAAGAGTCTAACATAATATTCATGGGGAATTTTCATTTTGATTTTATATTTCTAGGGCCTACCTATCAAAAATCTTTGACGAAGTCAACTATTTTAAATAAAATGTAATTTTTCTGACTATAGAATTTTTTAAAAACTAGTCAATATGGAAAACCAAAAGAGATGATTAAAAAGTTTGTGTTAAAAATATTTTCATAATATAAAATAACCTTATATTAAAATATTTTGGAGAATTAAATTTATGAAATTTTCTATATATCGTCCACGATCAATATCTATTATTCGTTTAATTTTCTTTTTACGATCTTGAGCAATATAATTCAACGGGAAAGAAGATAAAAGGAAGATCCTCTAAATCGGGCTCCAAGGCCTCCTAACTAAAGACACTCGCTCTTCCCTGAGGCGAAACGAAAACGAACCCGTTTAGGTTGAAACGAACATATGAGAAAGAATCACAAGCCGGAAATTTACTTTTAACTAGACAACAGAAGTATTATTTTTTCTACAATTTCTACTACATTAAATCGGTAGCCAAAAAAATTGAGGCCAGAAAGAAAATTGTTTTTCAAAATTCGAAGGAAAGGAATTAAAGAGAAATTTTTTTTTCTTCTAAGTATTTTCGGCATATTAGGCCATATAAACAAAAGAATCACAAATATTTCCATTACGATTTTTTTTTTAAACACTCAGTTTTTTCCCATTCACACTCACACTCACCCACACATAAACACCCTCTTCTCGGACACTCAGGCCATATAAGACTTTTTACGATACTTGTATTAAATAATATATCTATTGGGGGGATCCGAACCCGCGACCCTTGGTATAGAAGTCCAGCAGGTTACCAACTACACCACGGCCAGAGGGCACGATTTAAATTATCCAGGTACATATATTTATACTATTTGCTTTCCAAATGATTTAAATAAATGTTAATTGAACTGCCTGGGGTCCGAACCCACTTCCCTCGGCTTGTAGGTTTCAATATTTATATTTATCGACAACTCTAACCGATCGGCTTTTGGAATAAATTTTAAAATTATTATTTCACGATTTTCCCTACTTTATTGTCTTTTTTATAGGAGATAGTAAAAATTATCAAATGGAATAGTTTTGGCGAAGTGAAAAAAAAGGCCAGTCTTAACTTGGGAAACTTGTGGTCGCGAACTCATCAATTGTAGTCTCTCATATAATTAATCATTAAATAATTTTTTTAGCTGAGAACCGCCGAGACCCAGAACAATGTCTGTGGAACGATTGTAGCAAATTTAATGATGTCGAAGTTTATATTACTTTTCGCATTACGTGTTTCAACTATTAAGTTTGCCTTAATATCAACAACAGATAATAGAAAAGAAAAATGTTCTGTGTTTCAACATCTTTGATAAATAAAAGGTGACTGCCTCACAAAGTGACATGATCGCGATATTGGTGGAGGGAGAAGAGCCTCTCTCCACCCAAATCTCTATCTCTCTAGCACAAGTTCGCCCAATAGTTTATCTAAAATACCAATATTTCTATATTTCAAGAATTCCGGTAGGAGTTGATACCAAGGTTCGAACATTGTTGAGAGATTATTCCGACAAAATGAGCAAAATCATATTTATTAACATACATATAATATATCTTATTGTAATAAATATTCCTTAAGCAATTTAAAAGTATAACTTGCGTTAATCGAAAATTTAAATCCCAGCATGCTTGAGATTTTGGACCGAAGTTTTTTTACGCCGGTTATAGTTGGGTGAATTGGCAGAATTCGCTAAGTAACAAAAAAGCATTACAGAGCTCGAGCGTCAGCGGAGGAAGGCGAGGCTAGCCGAAGCCTTGGTGAGGGAGGGTACGCCTACTCCCCCACCGGCTCTAGAGAAATCTCTTTTTCTCTATCTTTTTCTATATTATTTAAAAAAGAAAAGATTATTTATTTTAAAAACAAATGATTCTTTTCTATTTTAAATAATATTTATATTAAATTAATTTTATATTCAGAGTGTGAGGAACTTCGTTTCTAGCGAGGGTCCCACGGCCCCATATTTTTGTTTTTTTATTTATATCGAGGGTCTTTAGCTGTTATTTTCTAATATACAGTCATTTTTCTCTATACATATAGATAATACATTTTTTTGAAGATATTCTAAACTTTAGTATAAATAAAAAATTATTATCACTTTATTATCATTTTTCTGTACATATTCATCTTGAATTATCAATATTTTTTATCGGGTTCATGGGAAAATGTCGTGCCGTGCATTTTTAAACTCATATTTTCACAGGTTTAAAAGGTTTATAAATTTGTTTGGAATTTTTAAAATAAAAAAAAAATGATTTATATATACTTAGACAAATTTTTTTTTTTTTTTTTATCGAGTCCCATTGTTCGGTTGAGTCAGCACACAAATATCAACGGATCAGTGAGTTTGAATCCCTCCTGGATGTGGATGTTTTTTCATTAATTCTCTCCATATCATCCATCCCTTATCTCGTCAAAGTTGAAAGAGAGATGTTGAATATTGAATATTTTTTTAATCAAAATACGGGGTTAAAAATTGAAAATAAATAAATAAGATTAAAATATTTATTTTTATATTTATTTAAGATGAACGACGTCAAAATTTTTGAATTTCTTTTTTTTATACTTTCAATCGATCGCAGTAGCAGTGTTGCAATTTTTTATTTTTTTTTTCTCTCTGATTTCTTTGGATCTCTTTAGACTCTTAACTCAAACTGCAATCTAATTTGTTTTGTCATTTGTGTCAAATAAATTGATGTGACTATCACTTCAAAGAATTTGCTCAGGGGCCCACATCTTGTGGGAACGTGGATGGAGACCACAAGCTGCCCGAGCTGGGACAGGCAGTCGTTCAGTTCTTTAAATGTATGTCTCTTCCTTCCTCTTTTCAACAGGCGTCAGACCTTGCGACGGGCCGGTCTGTCCTATTTCTTCCGGTCGTAAAAACGTATTATAGGGTTGGAGGGAAGAAGAAGATCACTTCAAAGAATATTGGTTGCCTATTTAAGTTGATCAACTTTTGGCCACACGTACAGTGGGCGCCACAAGTGCCTGATCTACTAGAGAGTGGAGTCTTGAGATTCGTCAACCAAACCAATATTTTTAAAATAAATAAATAATATTTTTTTAGTTTTAAGATGGCACTTCATAAAGCTAAGCATTTTGGTTGCCTAAGCTCCACTTTCAAACGTATTAGGTACTTGTGGCGTTCACTGTACAGTATATATTTAGATCTTTTCTGGGTTGATTAATGCCATTTGTTCTCTTTTCACAGAGAAACCAGCATGTTGAACGTCCACCAGTTGTTTAGTATTATTTCCAGTTCATTTTATATATACATATTCGGGAAGACTGTTCTTTTTCAACTAAAGCAATACAATTTTAAACTATGGAAACTTTAAAACTGACAAAAATAAATTTAAATGAAATTACTAAAAAGCAAAAGCAATTCTAAGATAAGAAAAATATTTTTTTTTAATTCTCCCCATCATGTCATTTAAGCTAAATATGGATCCAACTAACACCTAGGTTTTTCCTCCCCTGGTACAGTATAAAAAAAAAAATTCTTTTTAACTCCCTTTTAACTTTACATATAATAATAATTCGAATGTTGTTTATTAATTCATTTAAATATTTCTGAATGTTTATAATTCATAATAAAAAACAAACAAGCCTCATCTCATTTAAGAATCTAACCATTTGTAAAATGCAAAATTAACATCTTTTATTCTCTCAGAGCAAGCAAGTCAAAATACCTTTTTAAAAACGCAAGAAAGATCACTTGTTTGTTTGCGCCTAGTGAATTGTTTATAATCGTAAACAGAGCTGTGCTGCCAAGTTTCATTTGTCAGGCCGCAGGCTCTGCTTTGGAATAGAGACAGCGAACATATTCTTGTTAATAGGACTTCTTCTAAAAAAAGAGATCGTTTCCACTTCGAACGACCATCAAATATTTTTGATCTGCTAAGCAATCTGTCATCAGCAGACATATTGATAGAGACAGCAATCCGCCGAGAAAAAAAAACATTTCATTCAATTTATGTATAGATTATGTACGAATCAGTGGAGATCATTTTATTATGCTTCATGAGATTTGCAAAGGAAGAAAATAATCAGAAAATTATTGATTTTCTTTTTTATATACTTTATATACGTATATACTGGATATAGCTTACACATATATACAGTAGAATTCCGATAATTCGTAGCCCGATTATTCGTATTTCCCGCTAATTCGTACATACTTGCCGGCCCGCAGAGAACATCCCGATAATTGGTATAAAATCAATGCATTTCAGTCCCCTCGGTAATTCGTATTATATTTTTGCTTGATGTCACTTAAAACGTCTTATAATTCGTATTTTCAGCTTAAAAAGCTCGTTCGTACTGTATTCTAGAGGGGTAAGGATATTGAGCTTTTCCTACATTTTTTCTTTCCTTTCTCCTCTATTATTCGTTCGTCACTCGTTGTGACCACAGATCATACACATATAAAGATTGGATAGCTCCATGTTAAAAATTCTGTGTAAATATAAAGCCATCTATGATCATTTTTAATCATGTACTCCCGATAATTCGTACCAAATCTTCGGTATCGATACGAATTATCGGGATTCTACTGTAGAACTTTCTGTGGTAGGGCTGCCTTCTGCTCATATCAAATTTTGGGTTAAATGAGCTAATCAGAAGATAATCCACTCGTCTTGACATTTTTTCCCCAATTTCAAATATTTTTTTTTTTATACATGTATAAGATATGGATACGCCATGGTCACCTAAAAACCTCATGTGTCAGTGAAGGTTATGTAGCACCGCAGGATTTTTTTATTTGCAATTTTTTCCTTATTTTAGTAGATAGTATAAGCCTTCTTATAATTTCTACTAGATCACGGAAAAGAGAGTGGCGCAGAATATAACACTGATTATATTAAATTCAAACATGTCTTGTTGAACGTTATCTTCTTTCCTCGCCTATTCCTGTTTTGCGGAGTTCTGATTATGTATAAATTAGACATCTTGATGAAAATATGACAGAAACACATTACATATCTCTAAGATATTGAATTGAATTCTAGGTTACAATATCATTCTTATTTTTTTTTTCTGGCTGTCTATTTTTTAAGAATTCACTGATCTAATCTTTATAAATCGCAAAAGAACGTGAATGAAACTTTTTGAAAATCGCCAGATGGCCTAAGTTATTACGAAATATGTTTTCTCTGCCCGGTGAATAAATAGTCTTTTAGAATATTATTATTTTTTTCTTTATTTGAAAAGTTCTCGTTTTTATTATAGAACAAAACGTGATGGCCGAATATTTCTTCCTATACATTTATCATTATTGTTTACCTTTTCTTTTATTATCTTTTTTCCAAAAATGTATCTATTTTCCCTTTAGGAATAGGGTACTATAGAAATAGGAAATAAATATAAAAGAATCCATTCACTTTTCTTATTGATATACCTTATTTTGTCATAAGCCACAATACTATTCTATTTAGAGCTATTATAATTATTTATGTGAAATTTATTTAAGATATTAAAACCATTCGTATGACTTGATGTTTTCAAATATCTAATTGCAAAGACAATTTAGATTCTACTTTTAAAAGACTTGCTTATTATCTATCTAAAATTTCCTAAAATAAAATGAAGAAGAAACGAGTCTAATAAAACAATCACAATCAAAAGCCTGGATGTTTTTCAAATCTTTTGGTCGGCGTTTCGGACGCCATTCGTCAATTTGTTATGATATACACGTGGATGTATCAGGTGTGATATAAAATATTTAAAAAAATATTGAAAATAGCTAATTATTATACTGGCTGTATTAAATATATTGCAATAGATGTATGGAATGGAGTCAGCGAAAGAAAAGTAAAAAAACAAATTTATACTGTCGACGTTTAGAGGGCTCGTTGCGCGCTTTCTCGGGACAGTCTAAGGGTAAATTGTTACTGCTGCTAGTAATTAGATAGTTGACAACATTAAACAAATTTATGGTATATAGTGTACAGCACTCAACTTTCTCTTACCTTCGGTAATCGAAAGTTGTGTTTTGTGCTTGTCAGATTTTTTTGCGTCGAGATATATTTAGTTTCCGCCGATATATAAGAATTCAAGATATAAAATTTGGCTTAAATAAGAATGCCTAGACCCCATATATGTATATTTATCAATAACGGATATCGTAAAAAGTCTTATATGGCCTGAGTTGCCGAAAAGACTGTGTGAATGTGTGTGTGAGTGTGAGAGTGAATGAGAAAAAAGTGAGTGTTTTTTTATAAAAAAAAAAGATATAAAAATTTTAAACGAGAGTAAAGTGAGCCCTCGGGGCTTGGTGTAATGGTTAGCGTGCTAACCGCGTATACCAAAAGTCGCGGGTTCGGACCCACGCAGTCCGATGATTTTAAGCCATTTGGAATCCAAATGGTTTAAATAGGAATGCCTGGACCCCCAATATGTATATTAATCAATAACGGATATCAAATATATATTGAGGGGCAGAAGAAAAATTTTTTTTTTTTTTTTTTATTTTTTATTTTTTTATTATTTTTTTTAATAGGAATTTTTTTTTTTTTTTTTTTTAAAAAAAAAATATCTCCCACAGAAGGGGTTGTTTTGTGGGGTTTTATATATATATATGTTTTTTTGGGGGGGGAAGGGGGGGGGGCCCCCCCCCCCCCCCCCCCCCTTAAATACGCCCCTGACGGATTCGTAAATAGTCTTATATGGCCTGAGTTGCCGAAAAGACTTTGTGAATGTGTGTGTGAGTGTGAGTGGGAATGAAAAAAAAGTGTGAGTGTTTAAAAAAAAGAGTAAAGTGTGCTTCAAACGATGCCACGGGCAAAATGAGAATATAGATTTTAAAGAGCATCTAAAAAATAATTGATTTTTGATTTTAATCAAAATCGTTGAGCGCATTTTAAGAAAATCGAAAAAAACAACTGAAAAAGTACATCAGTAAAGTACTAGTAACAGGTACTCTCAGGAGGGTACCTAACTTAAATATAAAATTTCAATCTCAGAGCTCTTTTAGATTTTGAGATATTATCGTAAAAGTCTTAAATGGCCTAAGTTGCCAAAAAGACTGTGGGAATGTGAGTGTGAATGAGAAAAAAGTGTGAATGTTTAAAAAAAAAGACTTTGACGATAACCGTTATTATTTATAATAGGCATTTCTATTTAAGCCATTTGGTATCCAAATGGCTTAAATAAAATCATCGGACTGCTTGGGGTCTGAACCCGCGACGTTCGGTATAGAAGGTAGGCACGCTACCACTACACCAAGCCCGAGGGCATCGAATTTTTGACATGATGACTTTTCTTACTATAGTCTATATTTCATATATCGGCTACGTAAGAGAAAGTCAAAATTCACGGTATCTTACATACAAAACACACCTGATGAATGATTAAATTTTTTTTTATTATTAATTAATTAATTATTATCACGAATTTTTTTATTGTTCAAGCAAGGAGTTTGACCCCTTTTGTTTTAGAACTATTTGGTGTTTTGAAGAAGCCTTAAAGGTAAATTTTTTATATTGACCTTTATGACTGCCTAGGTGAATAAAATAGCTATTCAAAGGATCTCTCTATTATGCAAATCGTTTTGACAAAAGGGATGATTTATATTATTTATCTATTTAAATATTTAAGCTCTGCATATAAGGAAAAAGAAAAGTACACTTTTCAGCAGGCCTATTTATTTTTTTAACAGAAAATTTGAGTTTATTTATTTAACAAATCGAGAGAGATTATATTCAATTTTTACTCTCTCTTACGTATATATATATATATATATATATATATATATATATATGTGTAATTTACTTGTTTCTTGTAAGAAATAGTATTCATTTACATAGCAATACACGGATTCCAATAAAAGTGTCATTCTTCATTATTGTAGTTTTGTACTTTGTACTTTGTACTATTAGCTGGGAAATCGTGCTGCAACCGAACGTATAACGGTAACACTAATCTAGTTATGCTCTTGTTTGTATAAAATGGCGATTCCCCTATATTGTACCACTATGTGTCTCCATGAATGTACAACATTGATGGCACAAGATGGAAAAAATATTGAGTGCGGTAGATATATCTAATGGGCAACCAAGGCGAAAAAATGAAAGTCTATGTTTTGTCGAAGTTTCGAGTGCCGATCGCACTCTTCATCAGGACCTACGATCAGTCAAACAATTTTGTTATAATAGAGAACAAGAGTTACAAAATTAAAATAGTCAAGATACATACAAAATTGTTGTTAATTGTCAGGTTAGTTGACCAAAGTCTTTATCAAGAGAATATAGATAGACTGTTATAATAAAATTGCTCGACTGATCATAGGTCCTGATGAAGAGTGCGATCGGCAATCGAAACGTCGACAAAATATAGACTTTTATTTTTTCGCCCTGGATGCCCATTATCACATTCTCATATTATAAATAATTTAAATTATATTTCTTATAATTAATTTAAATAAATATGAACCTAATCTATATGACATTATGTTGAAAAACAAAGAAAGAAAAAAAAACTTGTTTATTTTAATTTTGTAAATTGAAATGCTTCTATATACCGGTATAATACAGAGATTTAGTTCCAGCAATAATATTTTTGTAATCTAAATAACATAATGCAAATGAAGTTATATAAACGTAAAATCTTTTTGTTCAATCTCATTGCTTGCGAAATTTTTGTTCTCCCAATTCTCCAATTGGAATATAAATGGCGCTATAATAATTCCCGTATAACAAATAGAACTTGAGGTTATAAACGAGGACGATTGAACCTCCAACGGAGAATCCTCCTCCACCTCGTTGCAGTTGGAATAGGAATTGGCCCCGGGGGGCGGTAATCAATTGCTGTTTGGTACTTCCGCTTCTGCCCTCGTCGAGAAGAGGGCAAATTTCTTGGCCGAAGGCCCAATAAACAAGTCGGCTAATTTATCTCAATAATGTTTCATTCTTATCGCCAGAAGCTCTTCTTCTCTAATTGATGACTCTTTTGGATAAAAATACCACGGAACTTATTATTGACAAGTAGACAACCTTGGATTTAAAGTTAAAAAAAGATTATAATTTAATTTAATTTATAAAAAAAATCTGGTGTGACTGGCGCACAGCACACAACTTTCTCTTACCCTTCGGTAAGAGAAAGTTGCGCACTGTGCTGGTCACACCAGATTTTTTGTGTCGAGATATATTTAGTTTCCGATAGCACCTTAGTTTCAAACTTGCATTTTAAATGTTGACTGCTTCAAATAAACTATGGTTATTTTTCAAAATTTTAATCTCATATTTGGACATTTTATACACAATATAGAATCGTAAATAAATACAAAATTTCATAAGAATTGGAAAAAAAATTTTAAATGCCTAAAAAGTTCTAAAGGGGACCCCCTTTTGAATCGAAATTAACATACAAAATCCCTATAGGAAATTAACATTGTTCCTATGCGAAGATAAGGTGGAAAGGGAATTTAAAAAGAGTAGAGAGAGACGATAATGTTTGCAAGTGAGAGAGAGACATATATGTTTTCTTTGAAACAATTAAAGACACAAATAAATTTAAAAAAAATGGGAATTTAAATAATAATTGATTTTTAATCTAATAAAAAGAAAAAGATTTAAATTCCGTTACCATGGCAACCATTTCTATCTTTCCTATGAAGAACAAGAGTAAAGTGGTCTTCAGAAGATTTCAACGGCAAAATGAGAATATACATTTTAAAGAGCATCTAAAAAATAGTTCATTTATGAATTTAAAAAAAAATCCTTGGAGGGAATTTTGAGAAAATCGAAAAAAACTGAAAAAGTACATCAGTAAAGTACTAGTACTTTTTGGCCGATTTGTTCAAAAGCTTATTTTGAGATTCTTCAAAGGTACCTAAGTTAAATATAAAATTTCAATCCGCTAGCTCAACTCCTTCATGCTAAAAATCTGTCCACACACACAGACACACACACACACATACATACATACATACACACAGACCAATTTGCGGGACCCACTTTTTGGACTCAGGGGACCTCAAAACATGTATATCCATCAAAATCTCGACATCGAATTTTTGACATGATCGCAATACTTTCTCTCTCTATATATATTAACATATATAGAGGTAAGAGAAAGTAATAGCCGAATAGATTGGGGTTCCGCCCCCCTGGAGACGTTTTTTTGCTTTCTCTTACCTATATATATATATATTTTATATATATGTTAATATATAGAAAGAAATTACAGGATTCATGTCAAAAATTCGAGATTTTGACGGACATAGTCTAGAGGGCCCCTGAATCCAAAAAAGTGGTTTTCGCGACATGATCTGTCTATGTGTGTATGTGTGCCTGTGAACAAAATATCTCAAGAACGAAAATAGCTAGGAGAATGAAATTTTATATTTAAGTTAGACACCATCCTGGAGAGTGAAAATAAGCTTTTAAAGAAAAATCGGCCCAAAAGTACTAGTACTTTACTGATACACTTTTTCAGTTTTTCTCAATTTTCTCAAAATTCGCTCCTACGATTTTGATTAAAATTCAAAAATCAATTATTTTTTCGATGGTCTTTAAAATGTATACTCTTAGTTTGCCATTGAAATCTTCTGAAGACCACTTTACTCTTGTAGTTCTTTGGAAAGATAGGAGAAATGCTAAAACAAAACAAACTGGTAACAAAATATATTTTCCCATACTTTTAAATTTACATCTTGAAATTCGAATATACCGTACTGTCGGAAACTAAATATATGTCGACACAAAAGATCTGGTGTAACAAGCAGAGAAAGTTGTGTGTTGTGCGACCAGTCACACCAGATTTTTTTGTATAAAAATCAGATTTTTTTATAATTGTTTAAAGATGAAGGTGGGGAACAGCCGGATGAATAATTACCCCCCCCCTTTTTTATTTGCAGCCATAATTAATTCCCACCTGGTATTTAGAGCCTTAAGTATATGGTATATAGTGAAATAATTTTATATTTGAAAAGGTAAAATAAAATCATCTGTACCAGATTTTACGTTTTACCTTTTCGGTCATTAAAATTATTTCACTATTCACCATATACTTAAGGCTCTAGCTATCAGGTGGGGACTTAATGTGTGTGAACTCACTGTACCTGGGACATGGGCAATCCAAATTACTAACTCCTTAATGAATTTCTTGATCTCTTGGTTTAGAACACTAATCAATTATAATCATAAATCGTAAGTGAACCTCATTTCTGATATTCTACGCTGCTAAAGTTCATTATGTAAGAACGCAAACAAATAACAAAAATATAGCTTAATTTGTTGAAGACCTCTTAAATTATACTTTTATAGAATTTAATTAAAATTAATTTTTTTATAAAAAAAAAAAAAAAAAAAAAATTGTATAAAATAACAATTTTATTTCAAAAGCAATATATTATTTTAATATCTAAATTGAATGAAAGCCAAAAAAACTCAACTTCATAAGAGAACGATTCTAAAACCTATAAAATTATTTTGCGGAATGTTTTTTTTTCTTATTCTTTGGTTTCTTTTATTTTATTTAAATTAACATATATAGAAACTGCTTAACGGAAATAATTGGCGTTGAAAAGTCTTTACGCTCGTATAATAAAATGATAAATTTAGTATGAAAAGTTTCCCTTTAAGCGTAGCACTCAGAAAAATTTCTGGCATCATTAAATACATAGATTTAAAGGGAACGAGCCAGAGGCCACAAATGGACTCGCTTCTCGGTTGTAAACAACTGGCTATTTAAAGTCTTCTATTTTTTACATTTCTCTACCAATTCTTTTAATTTATTATTAGAAATGGAGTTTATAAAAAATCTGGTGTGACTGGTCGCACCAGATTTTTTATGTCGACATGTATTTAATTTCCGACAGTACGGTACATTCGATTTTCAAGATGTAAAATTTATAAACATGGGAAAATATTTATATTTTGTTACCATGCTAACCATTTCTCATATCTTTTCTATGGAGTACAAGAATAAAGTGGTCTTCAGAAGATTTCAATGGCAAAATGAGAATATATATTTTAAAGAGCATCTAAAAAATAATCGATTTATGAATTTTAATCAAAATTGTTGGAGCGAATTTTGAGAAAATCGAAAAAAAAAAAACTGAAAAAGTGCATTAGTAAAGTACTAGTACTTTTTGGTCGATTTTGTTCAAAAGTTTCGTGTCATGTGCCAGGGGGGTGCCTAACTTAAATATAAAATTTCAACTTTCAAGCTCTTTTTGTCCTTGCCTTGAGGTATTTTGTTCACAGACACCCGTTCACATACACACACAGAGACAGACCATGTCGCGAAAACACTTTTTTGGATTCAGAGGAACTCAAAACATGTATATCCATCAAAATCTCGACATCGAATTTTTGATATGAAATCAATACTTTCTCTCTATATATATTTAACATATATAGCGTAAGAGAAAGTAAAAAGTAAGCCATTGACCCGTGGCTCAGAGAGAAGACACTAGTTTCTCGCGCCGGGGTCCCGGGTTCGCTTCCCATCCCAAGGGAGAAAAATTTATTTCATTTAAATTGATTACAAATCATTTGAAATAAATAGGGATGGGGTCTAAATGGCCTTAGATCCCGAAAAAGACCTTAAAACAAAAAATAAAAAAGTAAAAATGTGACACACAACCGACGTCTAGAACTTTTGCGGCTGACTTAATTAATGTTATTTATTTTTCAAATTTTATTATAGCCTATTATGGAAAGCATGCCAAGCGCGGCACACACTTCAGAAGGGTCGCCACAATGGGAATCAGCATATCCCTCATTGGTTACAATAAATAATAATAAACAATTGAAGCTTAATGAGTGATGCTGAGAGAATTATGGACCGAAACTCCTCAAACTACGCTGATTTTTTCTGCAAGGTTATAAAGTATATAGGAAGGGAAATTAGGAAATAAACTCATTTGAGAAAATAAAAAAATTGTATTTTTTGTTTTTTCCCTTCCTACACCCTTGCTGAAAAATCAGAGTAGTTTGAGGAGTTCCGGCCAATAATAAACAATATTTAGCCTGTTTAAAGCCTCAGTAGTAAGTAGAAAGGGATCATATCAAAAAACTTTGTTTATGCATTAAGAGTTCAACTTGAAAAAATAAAAATAATTCTATTGTAAAGTTGAATAAAAACTTTGGTAGGCTGAATTTTATATAAAAGGAAAAAACAAATCATGGAAAAAAAATAAAATAACGAGTTTCGCCGACCCGAAAGCACATACTCTGACAGCAATTTCGCAGACTTTGCAGAGGAAGTTGTTCCACCGGGGCATCAAGGAGGAATTGGTTGGCCAGCCTGTCGGCTATGGTCCAATGCACACAAAGCGAGAGCCAGAGATATAAAATAAAATACGATTATACGATTTATATCTCTTACTTTTGGCAGACGTCTATATATTCGTAGGGATAAGAGTGGCGAGGTGGAAAGAAGGTGAAGGAGGGGGTAGCATACGATAATATAAGATTCATTCGCATTTCTTGGCCCATTCTAGAGCTGCGAGGAAATATGTTAGTTCTTGATATGGTAGTTTGAACCCTTAGCCAAGAATCATTTCTGACACGCTGATGGATTGCATTTGACTAGTAGGATCATTCCAAGAACGAAAGGATAACGTGTGGGATTTACTAGAGAAAGGAAAATCCCAAATTAAAGACCGAATAATGGATCCCTCTCTCACTACGTGATTTCGTAAATAAAAAAAAACTTTTTTCTAAACAATTTCTCTTTGAATTAAATAATATATATTGTAGTAAAGCTATAACGCGATTAATTCGCTCTAAAAAATGGATAAGAACTAAAGTTAGAAAATTAAAAATAATTCTGTTGACTTTTTGAGGATCAGAATATTTTTTGGCTTGATAAGGAGATGTTAAATATTTACGTATTTAAACATTTTCAAGATATTTTGGCTAAAGACCTATAAGGCCCGAAATCTTAAAAGAAATATAATAGAGAAAGATATATCAGTACAAGTGGAAAAGCCGAATGTGGGCTTTTCCACTTGCCAGGAGGCTGCGCCCAAGGGGTCCAAATACAATTGAAATACAACAGAGCCTATGGAAATTTTGAATCAAATGACTATTTATTCTCTCTTATTTAGATATGAAATGCAACTGGTCAAGTTTGGAACTAAGGTGCTATGGAAAACTAAATATATCTCGAAACAAACAAAAAAAACCTGCGTGCGTTAAATCTGGATTTTCAACTAAAATTTACGGAACTGTTACTTAAAAAAAAATTTTATCAATAGATGAGAGAATTAAGAAAAAATTTTATTTGCAATTTCAATATCTAAAACGGCGATTCTTAACCATTTCAGTTATCAGCACCCCTTGGAGGTTTAAAATATATTCTCGTACCCCCTACAACCTATCGACCAGAAAAAAAATCACTTTCACATTTGTAAATTTTGGGTAAAGAAAGTAAAAAGATATAAAATAAAATTTTTATAGAAATATTTCTATAAATCGACAAGCACCCCTCAAAATACTTTCTCATAGCACTGGGTGTTCAGAGCCCCCTTTGCTAAGAACCACTGATCTAATATATAGATAAGAACTCTGTGGGAAAAAAGACGACAAGAATATTTTCAATTTAAAGAATTTCCAAAAATTTACTCCTTAAATTTGTTTATAAAAAAAAAAATAAGCTAAGCTTACTTGTTCAAGGAAAGTACGAATAGATTATCAATCAATTGTGAATTTTTTTTTTAAGAATGTCACTTTGTGTACCAGAAATAAATAATTGCAAAAAAAATGAAGTATGAATTTTTTTTTTAAATTTCAGTAAAAAAAAAAAAATTGAATTATTTTTCCTCAATCAAACATTATATAAAATAAATTAAGAAAATTTGTAGAGTGGGAAAATAACTTAGGGGGTGGGGGATGGGGTGACTTTTAAACAAACAGTAATAAAATTAATTTCAATATATAATTCTAAAAGGTTTTAAAAAATGAGAAAAACAAATGGAATTTTACTCATTAATTTATTTTAATAAATGGAATTAATAAATATCTAGAAGGGGATGCGTGAGCCGAAGAGCTTAAGAAAGTATCGAATTCTATATAAAACTGCAAAGCAAATAAATTCACGAAACGAAGGACGGATATACAGGCTTGTAGCATGTTACTACTCAGAAACGTCAACATTAAAGAAAAAAAAAAAAACGTGAAGATCCATCAAAATCTCGAACTTTTGACATGAATCGAATAATTTCTCTCTATATATTTCATATATATAGGGTAAGAGAAAGTAAAAAGTAAAAATCATCTGAATTTTTTAAATCTTATAATTAGGGGAGGCGAATGGAGAAACTGCTTAAGAAAAGTACTGCCATTAAAAAAAAATTCCACCTCCAAAAATCACACTTATATTACTATATCACTGATGCCCTCGGGCTTGGTGTAGTTGGTAGAGCGCTTGCATTTGGATACCAAATGGCTTAAATAAGAAACCATGGACCCCAATAGATATATTTACAAATAACGGGTATCGTAAAAAGTCTTTAAAAGGTTGCCGAGAATAGTGTGTGTATGTGTGTGTGAATGTGAAAAAAGTGTGTGTTTTTATATAAAAAAAAAAATATCACTGATGAGAGATAAAAGTTTAAGAAATTATATTTTCAATTATTTAATAATAATTTCTTATCAAATATTATAGGAGAGATAAATTCTCTATTAGAGGGGTGGCGGGGGAGGAGGGGGAGAAAGTAATCCATTGCTTAAAAGTAAAAATAATTTTCTATTTTAAATTTTATTTTTAAAGAAAAATACTATTTTATTTATTAGAAGGGGGGGATTTACACCCTTCCTCATCCTCCCCCAGAGGTACATGACTTCATCATAGAGTTATATTTAAAAATTTAAAATTTTATAAGTATATTTTAAGAGAGTTAAAAAAAAATTGAAAATTAATTCGTTATGTAAATGAGATATGAAAATATTCATTACCTTAATAATAAGATGACCAAGAGGGGAGTAATGAGGTTGGTGGATGAACATCTTATTTGCACAAATCACAACACAATATAAAAGAAACTACACACACGAGAGAGAGAGAGAGAGAGTGGAGCTGAACCGAATGACTCATGGCTCGACTCGAATACATCTAAAAGAGCCTGACAGGCAGGCAACAAGCAAGCAGGCTCTAGTCTAGCATTGCTCTCTGAGTTCCCAAGATTATCAAATAAGTTCTCTATTAAAAAAAAAATTCTATTTACTTGCAAACTAACGGGGTTTTATTCAGTTGGGAATAAATTCCAAATTAATTAATAACTATTAAAAGACTCACTTCATTTATCCACGCATAAAACTCACCCTTATTATAAACACTATTATATAAAATACTTTCAAGCTTTGTATTTTGTATTTAGGCTATTTACTTATTAGAGATAAATTCGAAGTGAAATAATTTTTAAAGGACTTAATTTACCCAAAATTAAAAATCAACCCCAATTAAATAAAGTACTTCGAAACCTTAGGTTTTCTATTTATTTATTTTTTTCGCGATATATTCGAAGTAAAATAATTTTTAATAGATTCATTTAATTTACCCACCCCTATTATCAATATATAAAATTTTTTAACTAAATATTTTTCGAGATCTATATATTTGAATAAGATAATAGTATTCAAAATACCTCGATTCGGACTTAACTAGTCATAGATATATTTAACAAGACATGTGAGTGTTTTTTATTGTTTGGATACCAATAAAAAACACTCACATGTCTTGTTAAAAAATTTTTTAAGCTTTATTTTTAACTTTGCCTATCAACCGTAGGGCAGGTAAAGTTAATGAAATCGTAAAAAAAAATTGAAATTTTTCTGAAGCTGTCAAAATGCATTTTGAGGTCTCCTGAATCCATTTAAGTAGTTTTTGGAATGATTATTGTGTGCGTGTATGTGTGTGTATGTCTGTGATAATTTTTTTCGTCAACGAAAACTCAAAAACTATTCATTCAATTGTTGTGAAATTTTGACCACATAAACTAGGGGTAGAGGCCAAGAACTGAAAAGCTTTTGGTAAACATCGGACCATTAGGGGGCGCTCTAGAGGGGGGGGCAATATTATTTCTTGCATAACCTATAATTTTTTTTATATATTCAGAAACTAGACTTTCTCCCGAATAAAATGATATATACAATTAGTACCCTAATTTGTTATAAATTTGTTAAAAAATTATTTAAATTTGAAAATTTAGCATAGAACAGAGCAAAATCAAAACAAACGTGTTGCATTTTTTTTTTTTAAGCCATTTCGGCTGCAGAGGCCATTTGACTTATATAAATATTTATTATTTATTTATAAATGTATCTATAGATACATGTATCGATGGCTTACGGCGGGCGTTCTATGGTCTTGTTTTTTAACGTGTTGCATTATTTCTTTAAAAATTGGGTGGGCAAAGTTGTGCACTCAGCTTAGTCCGACCCTTTATTTGAATTTATTGTATAATTAAAATTATTGCGCCCGCCTAAAATGAATTTTCAAGAGAAATACACGTTTTAAAGTCTCTTCAAGGAGAAATAATCTCACATTGATTATAATTTTATATTTGTGTTTTTTACAATTCAAAGATTTTTAGCTAACAATTCCTGCGGCTACGCGCAGTCGAAAGCGATAAAATATTTTTTCCATATTGGCTACGGTGATAAATATTTTATTTCTGCGATGGAAAGTGCGTGTTGGTACTTCCATATCTTGTAATTTCTTTTTCAGTTCAAATAGCTTTTAATAAATTTCCTGTAATCATTAATCAGTGATGATTGCATTGAGCTGAAGATTTTTGTTAGTTTATGTTCCAAGAGAAATCGTCTGATTAAATCAATCAATTTAAATATATTTTTGAAGTTTTATCAAAGAACACATTTTGGTTGAAGACAGACTATCAATTTACTCCATGCGTTGCTTTTTTTCTTTATATATAATTGGTGTTTATATTAAGAAGCTATTCTTGTGTAAACAAAGCAAAAATTACAGCTAACGATCGTTTATTCGTGTACACTTGTTTGTGATTTTCTAAGGCTTGAGATAATAAACGGTTTCGTTGTTATGAATACAAATGACTTATTGAAATATATTAAATTTTATTCAATTTCAATATTATAATCATAAAAAATCTGCTGTGACTGGTCGTACATGGTTCTTAGGGTAAGAGTAAAATTTTCCCTCGGGATTCAAACAATCATTTCATTTTTCATTTTTCCCAGAAAATCATTCGAACTTTTTTTTTTAGCATACGAGTTTCATCCCATCTTTTTAATAAATATTAAATATTGTTTTAAACATAGATCTTTAAATAATATATAATTTATTATTTATTAAATATTTATTTTTAATCGAAATTCTCTCTAAATTGATAATATTGATTTTTCTAAACGGTTTAACTAAATTTTCAATTAATATTTGATCATTTAAAAAATAATTAGCTGCATATTAATGACAGACAGTTGTAGGGACGACAACAGAATACTCACCCCACCTCATCCCATAGCCGGTGTTGGTTTAAATGTTTCAATTGAAACCGGACAATCGTTATCTAATTTTGAATTTCAATGTAACTTTATTTTTTGGAATCAATTACCACAACTCTTAATTAAGAAATTTGTCAATAGAGAAATATTAAAAAAAAAAAATGAGTAGGCTTATAATATTTCAAAATATTCCTTTTTTTTAACTTCATTATACGAAATGAGGAGGCGATTAGCCGAGGAGATGAAACAGTTAAAGCTTATAATAAAAATACTGTTTTGAAAACAACTCGAGTTCAAATCCAACTGAAGGCAAAAAATAATTCAACTCTATTTGAGATTAAATATTTATTAATTCATATATCCGAAAAAATAAGGGTGTGCCGCCGGGAGTCGAACCACGGATCCTCCGATTTGTACTCAGAGTGCCTTACCACTGGACCACAGGTAGGGCACTCTGAATACAAATCGGAGGATCTGTGGTTCGACTCCCGGTGGCTCACTTATATTTTCAGATATATGAATTAATAAATATTTAATTGTATAAATTTCGCCCCTCAGTATTATTCCTATGGAGGTTACTTCTTAGAGCAGCGTTTCCCAACCTTTTGAAGTTCACGGCACCCCAAAGGTGCGTTCGGAATAATATTACACACTAGCGGCACCCTTCCTTTTTTTCCCCCTATCAAATCAAAGTTTTTTCCACCCTGGGGCAAATTTTTTTCCCTTGCGTGAAAATCATTTGACATTTTTTTTTGGCAAAGCTTAATTTTTTCCGATCTACGGAAAATTTTGCCGCTTCCATTTTAATCATTTGACCTTTTTTTTAGCAAAACTTTATTTTTTCGCCTCTTTACTTTATTTTTTTTATCTAAATATCTCGCGGCACCCCTTAGGCATTCTCACGGCACCCTTGGGTGCCGGGGCACACCGGTTGGGAACCACTGTCTTAGAGTAACCACAACGTGTCAACGTGACACTAATGATTAAAAAGAAAATACGAAGTAAAGTAATCACGAAAAATACAGGTTTCAATTTTATTATAAGGACATCGGCCAAAGATAAATACTTTTGCGTATTATCCGTTTATTTGTAAATATTTCGATTCCAGTGATATGGAATCATCTTCAGTACAATCAACAGATGTTTTGCCAATCGTTACTTTCTCCCATCCAATATGTCAAAATAGCTGAGTGTGAGTGTGAATGAGAAAAAAGTGTGAATGTTTAAAAAAAAATCTTATCTTTGTTCCTATCTGAAATTTCGTTTTTTGAAAGAATACAAAAAAGTGATCTCTTCTCCGAGAGGATCAAGAAACGCGAATGGGAAAGTTGTATCTCTATGGGATGGATGGCACCCTTCATTGCTTGTTTAAGGAGGTAATCTTTCTTAATTCTTTCTTGACTTATAATCTCTCCATTTTTACGTGTCAAAAGAAAGAAATAAAAAGTAAACGTTTGCTCCACAAGTCATATAAATGGAGGGACTGCTCACTGGATCAGTTTTAGCTAACGAAATGACACCACAAAATATTGCAATGCTCTTTAAAGTTTAAAGAGTTTATACACGACTCTATTGATTTGGTAGTGAGATTTTCAAATTTCTAAAAACAAGAAATAAAGAGAGTGACAACAACGGGTTGTAATCTTAATACAAAAAATTGTGTTTATCTCTTCTAGGGACTTAAAGTCAGAAACAAGTATAAATCCTTATAGCTTAGGGATCTTGAAATAAGTCAAGAGGGGTTTGAGCTGTTGCTATTTTTCGAGGAGGAAATGGAGAAGAGATAGATCGGACTTTTTATTCGCCCCCCCCCATTCTCCATTTCACTAGTATAAAAAAGTTTTTTTTTTTTTAAATTAGAAGATCTATTTCAATATTTTTTCAATTGTGCGTGTTTTGTAGTGCAATTATTTAACATTTTTTGCTTCATAACTTATGACTAAGCTGCATAGCATAATCAATACAGTCATAAATTAAAGTTCAAAAATTATTTCTCTCTATATATATTTACATATAAGCTGAAGAGAAGTTGCTGTTGATGTTATGGATTGGAAGAGAGCAAGTACGGGTGCAGCAAAAAAAGAGAGCCTTTGGATGCCAAATGCCAAAAAGGAGACGTTTCGGACAAAATTTTATTCGCCCATTCTCAGTCCTTGCTAAAAAAAATATACAATTTTAAATAATACAACAATGATGCTAAATTAAATTACAATAAGATCTTACTAGGCTTATAAACCAATTAGGCACAAAATTGTCATTGTTGTTGAGGAACAAATTTGTGCACGCCTGTTTTTATAAAAAAATATACATGTGCACAAATTTGTTCCTCAACAACAATGACAATTTTGTGCCTAATTGGTTTATAAGTCTAGTAAGATCTTATTGTAATTTAATTTCGCATCATTGTTGTATTATTTAAATTTGTATATTTTTTGTAGCAAGGACTGAGGATGGACGAATAAAATTTTGTCCGAAACGTCTCTTTTTCGGCATTTGGCTCTCTTTATTTGCTGCCCCCGTATTTGCCCTCTTCATTCCATATATTTACATATAAGTAAGAGAAAGTAAAAAAAAATAAGTATTTTTTTTTTTTTGAATATTCACAAGAGATTAGGAATATTTTTAATTCAAAATCTTTATATTAAATTCTTTTTCTTTTTGTAATGTAAATGTGAGTATAGCCCAAGGGTATGCTGGGTTGATTACTTAAAGTTAGATTTCGTCATAGGCCAACAGGAAATAAATACAAGACTGATGAATTTTTTTTTTAATAAGAAAAATGAATTTTTTTTTTTTCCACTTTCGATTAAAAAACTCAATTTAATTTTCAAAAACAAACACTGCTTCTAAAGAGAGTAAGTTTTGGGAATCTGAATAATTATAATATTGCAAAAGAATCGTGATAAAAGGAAAACGAATCTTATTTCTTTAATTATTATATGGACTTTTTTTACCAAAAAATTCCCAAAAAAAAAAAATATAAAAAAAAAAAAAAAAAATTTTATTTTCCTTCCCCCCAGAGATTTAATATATTCGTATATACTGTATTTGTTAGGCTGAATTTTCGTCAAGTCAAATAATAATAATTTAAATAAATATGGATAGATAATTCCCAAATTAATATGAATCAATCATTTTGCAAAAAGGTTTCTGAGGCCCAATCAATCAGAACCAAAATTGCGAAAATAAAGTGCAAAAAAATCAAATGTTTAGTTTTGTTTAATTAACAAGAGGTATGTATGTTTTTTTGTTGGTGAGGCCAAACGCTCCATAGCCTCCAGGAATCGAACCCAGAATCTCCAGTCTTTCCAACAAAAAACATACAAACTTGTTAAATATATCTATGACTCAGTTAAAGTCAGAATCGAGTTATTTTGAATAATAATACCAGCTATAAAACACCCTTATGATACTGAAAGCGGGCGATGCGAATAGTATTTTAATTAATTTTATATTTTTATTAACTTCCTTTATTAATATCTAAATACAAACTCAGGGATTATATTATCATTAACATTCAAAATGTAAAGTATAAATGAATTTCAGTAATCTGGTTTGTTCTCTACATAAAGTTTTTTGTTCGGCCTACTATACTTTAATAATAGGATAATAAAAAAACTCTGGGTTCAGTGTCACGCAAAATTTAAAGCGTAACGAATAGGTATGAATATTAGAAATTCCTCTACTAGATTTTCTCAAAATAAATATTTTTAGAGATCATATACTATCCAAGATTTTAAATTAAAAATCCAAGATAATTAAAAGATCATGTAATTTAACGTTGGAAAGGAAAATTTATCAGGGTTTCTAAGTGAGTAATGAGTATAAGAAATGCCAGACATATCAAATATTTAAAATTTATATAGGCTATTAAAAAAAAGGTGGAATTCTAGGTCAGATCTCCAAACATATCTGTTTCTTTTAACATGTTACCGATTGTTTCTATCGATTTTAACTTTCTCTTACTCCATACATGAAACATACAGAGAGAAAGTATTGCGATCATGTCAAAAATTCGATGTCGAGATTTTGATGGGTTTACATGTTTTGAGATCCCCTGAGTCCAAAAAAGTGGTCTGTGTGAGTCTGTGTGGACATTTTTAAGCATGAAGGAAATGAGCTACGAAATTGAAATTTTAGTTTAGTTAGGCTTCTTCCCTAAGTCGGGAAAATAAGCTTTTAATAAAAATCTGCCAGAGTACTAGTACTTTAGTGATGAACTTCGATTTCTCAAAATTCGCTCTAACGATTTTGTCTAAAATACATAAATCAATTGTTATTTACATGCTCTTTAAAGTTTATATTCTCATTGAAATCTTTTGAAGCACACTTTACTCTTGTACTTCATAGGAAAAAGGTAGGAGAAATGGTTGCCATTTTCGTGAAAATTGTTTGAAATACACTTTGCTGATGTATTTCAGATTTTTCAAATTCATTTTCCGGTTCTTCCTTCCATAGAGCCGATGTTAAATCCCTATGGGGATTTGCAGGTAAATTTCGATTCAAAAGGGGGTCTCCCGTTTGCAACTTTTTACACATTTAAAAAGAATTCTCCAATTCTTATGAAATTTTGTATTTATTTAGAATTCTTTATTGTATATAAAATATTCAAATATGAGATGAAAATTTTGAAAAAATAACTATGGTTTATTTCAAGCAGCCAACATTTAAAATACACAGAACCTATGGATATGTTCAATCAATTGACTTTTTTACAAGTCATGTCGACCTCTAAAAACAACAACATAACGGGTCTCAAAATTATTTTTTATCTGGTTATCGATATCCATTTTAACTTTGAAGAAGAATGAGTTTGTAAAGTGATTCTGTTATTTAAAAAAATTAAATGACGTTTTTATTTTATTATTTTTATTCTTCAACTACTAAGGTTTTTTATTTTTAGCTGGAAAAACGAATCCCTTGGTTTTCAAGATGAACTTTTCATCGCAGATTATCCATCTCAAGTTAGTTCATTTTGTTCGGCCACATTTAGAGTACTCTCTTATTTCTAAGACGATGGCCGGTTAATGGAATTCTTTACTTGAGCAGGCATCACGTAGACACGTTGCAAAAATGTTACTTAAATCCTCAATTATTACTTTTAGTAAAAATAAAATTTGTACAAGTATAAGCAAGAAATTCTGAGCGGTGGCAAATTTAAGAAATAAAATAAAATTTATTTTATAACTTACTTTAAAAGTAAGAAAAATTTGCTAATGAAAAAGAATAAGAAATGTAACAGGACGATGTATGCCTGTAGAGTAGAGGAAAGAAGAGAGGAAAAAAAAATCCAGCCAAGGTAGTTTATTTATTGAGATTTAGCGCACGGCTGTTTCGATCCTAGTTTTTTGAACCATCTTCAGAGCTGAGACTATGTCAAAAAGACATACTTTCCCCGAGACGGGATGGCTTCATGTGCAAGAATGAAAATTTGCTTAAGACCAATAATTTTTTTTTATATATTAACGAGTTCCAATAAATTAATGGAGAGGTGTCTTCAATAGAGACAGGGTATTAAGACTTCGTTCTTCAACATTCATTACTTATTCTGTTGTTGAAGAGAGAAAAAAAAACAAGAAGAAAATGCTAAAATTTACCAATTATTTTTAGTTTCTTTATTGAGATTCAGCCCAAGGCTAACGTTTCGGTTTGGACCATCATCAGAACTGGGGCTGTGTCAAAACGGCATATATATTTTCTCGGAGATGAGATGGCTTCATGTGCAAGAATGAGTCTTATGAACTTTTAATAACAAAAATGCTATTATTGTTAGAAATTGAAATGCCCTTCTTGTTATATGTGAGAGGATCGAGTCGGCTTTGAAAACAGAAAATAAATTCAAATTTGAAAGCCGACTCGATCCTCTCACACATAACGAGAAGGGCATTTCAATTTCTAACAAAAATAGCATTTTTGTTTATAATTAAAAGTGCTTAAGACTCATTCTTGCACATGAAGCCATCACGTCTCGGTGAAAGTATATATGCCTTTTTGACGCAGTCCCCACCTCTGATGATGGTCCAAAATCTCAATAAAGAAACTAAAAATAATTGGTAGCATTTTCTTCTTGTTTTTTTTCCCTCCTCAACAACAGAATAAGTAATGAATGTTGAAGAACGAAGTCTTAATACCTGTCTATATTGGCTATCCCATTGAAGACACATCTCCGTTCATTTATTGAAACTTGTTAACATAGAATCCAAGAGATGTAGGAATATATTAATATTCTTGTTAATATATAAAAAAAAAATTATTGTTCTTAGCAAATTTTCTTTAATACTTCTTTTATTCCAAAGCAATAAATAAATATTTCCACTGACTCAATCAAAGCTGACACTCGCGCGTCCACCTTTGGCTGGCCGCGCGTCTAGTCAGGGAGGCCCCCTCCTTCTCCTTTCTTAGCCATCACAAGCATATTCGGTGCCCTGCGGCGATAACTCGCTTTTCGTTAATGTGCAACAACTTTCTAGAGAACTCGTTTCATGTAATTAAATATAAATATCTGACTCATTATAATTACAATTCAATTTTTAATGAACTTTACATTTTGAATTAAACCGTGTTGATATATTCTATGATACTGTATCTCTGTATTTGTATTTAGATATTAGGCAAGGAAGTCAATAAAAAAAATCTGGACGAAAGATGTAGGTTTACTGTAGGTCAATAAGATGCTTCTAACATGTAAGCTAGGCCATTTACGGTAAAAAATTGAAGCAATTTTTTAGCTTTTAGAAAAATATAAAACGCCCTCGGGGCTTGGTGTAGGGGTTAACGTGCTAACCTCGTATACCAAAAGTCACGGGTTCGGAGCCCAGGCAGTCCGATGATTTTATTTAAGCCATTTGAATACCAAATGGCTTAAATAAGAATGCACAATAGATATATTAAACATACGAGTATCGTTTAAAGTCTTAAATGGCCTAAGTTGCCGAAAAGACTGTGTGTATGTGTGTGTGAATGTGTAAGATTTAAACTTTCGACCGTTGGTTCTCGTTGAAACATTTTGTAAATTAAAATTAAATATACAAATTAAACACTAGGTTATTTGTTTCAAAGGTTTTATTAATTAAAAATTAACTCTTGATACGTATTTCGACAATTTCTTGTCATCATCAGAAGACTCTAATCTAATCTAATACATGTATTAGAATGTAATCACTTCTGATGATGACAAGAAATTGTCGAAATACGTATCAAGTGTTAATTTTTAATTAATAAAACCTTTGAAACAAATAACCTAGTGTTTAATTTGTATATTTAATTTTAATGTGTGAATGTGAGTGTGAATGAGAAAAAAGTGTGAGTGTTTAAAAATATATATATATATATATATATATATATATATATATATATATATATATATATAAGACAATAGGCCCACTCAAAACTTTAGTTTTGAATTTAGAATTTTATATAAATTTTAGAATTAGAAACCGAGTGAAAAATTTCATTTAGAAATTCTAACAGACTATTGGGCAAAATAAACTGGACAGACAGTCGAAGAATCAGCAATTATCATATTTATATAATATTTTTAAAGAGAGAGAGAGAGAGACAAGATAGAAGACGCATAATTTGGACATTTTTTTCTAATTGCAAAATAAGTATATTTAAAAAAAATGTAAAAATTTTTATTATTTTATGTAAATTTTATTAGCAATATTTCTGTAATTTATATTCAATTCTCCGAACTCAATACAAAATATTATACATGCCTACACAAAGGTAGATAATAACAAAAATGTGTGTGGGAGTTTATATAAACCGCCTCTGTACTACGAATTTATCAATCATTGAATTTTTTCCTCATTTTTCAAGTGGATCTAATATAAACAAAATATTTTGTTATTATTAAAAGAGATTTTAATAATATTCAAATTTTGATAACATTTATACAAGAGTAGGAGCTATAATGAAAGCTTGTAAAAGAAATAGAATAAGAAGTAATGTATTCTGAAATTAATCAACAAAAAGAAAATAATTTGGAATCATTGATTATAGTGTTTTTATTTTATAGGGTGGCAAAAAATTGTCGAGTGCCCTCGCTGGAAATTAAAGGTTAATTAATTTCATATATTGTCATACTTAGTAATATGATTAACTATAATCAATATATTCAACAAATCTCCTGACGTCAAAATACAAGTAAGAGGGGAGGAAGTACCTTTGCTAACCCCTCTCTATCACCCCAGTAATGACGCCTATGAAAATATGTGTTGGAATATACGATAATTTATTCAATGGGTTCGGAAGTATTGAATTTATTTTTATAAAAAATTTTCTATGTTCATACAATTTTGTTTTCGCAGCTGATATAATCATATAGTCTATAGCCATTTTGGTTTGGGTATATATTTATATAATCCGAAAGAATATATTTCTATTTTAGGCTATAATTGAATATCTGGAGCAAGGTTAAAAATAATTAGAAAAAAAACTTAAGGAGATAAAATATCAGTAGCTTAAGAATTTTCTTTTCACAGGGGCTGTTTATTCAAGGGTAAAAGAGCCATTTGATCTCCTCTTGGATAACGATAGATTGTCAATAGATCTGAAAAGTAAATTGAATTATCTTGCTTGAAATATAATCCTTATGCTTTATAGATTGTCCATGAAACAAGGTGATCGAAGGATTAAAATTTCGTCTTATGAATTCCCATTCTCAGCGATTAGTCACACTATCCATAATCCCTTTTGCTACCCTTTAAAGGATATTACGTGGAAGATAATTGAAATCCTAACCAGAGGTCGAGGTGTGAAACAATCTCTTGTTATGACTAGACTATATTCATTTTAATCAATTCCAAATTCTTTTTATTGTATAAACGACCGAAGAATGAAAGCCAGCATTTGATGGACTTCTCTCACATCATCTTTAATTTGATAGATATTTCGAACGGCATCGTGCCTGGTCAACAGTACAAAAAAATTATTTGATGGAGGGCACAATGTGTAATTATTTTAAAATTTTTCTAGAAGCAGTAAGAAGCAGAAGACAGACGTGAATGCGAGCGAGCTCCAAAAAAAATCTGGTGTGACTGGTCGCACAGCACATAATTTTCTCTTACCTTCGATAATCGAAAGTTGTGTACTGTGCTTGTCAGACCAGATTTTTTTTGTGTCGAGATATATTTAGTTTCCGATAGTACGGAACATTTGAATTCAGATGTAAAATTTATAAGTATGGGAAAATATTTATAATTTGTTACCATAGCAACCATTTCTCCTATCTTTCCTATGAAATACAAGAGTAAAGTGGTCTTGAGAAAATTGCAATGGTAAAATGAGAATATTCATTTTAAAGAGAATCTATAAAATAATTGATTTATGAATTTTAATCAAAATCGTTGGAGCGAATTTTGAGAAAATCGAAAAATTGCATCACTAAAGTACTAGTACTTTTTGGCCGATTTTGATCCACAGCTTATTTTCACGCCCTAGGTGGGTGCCTAACTTAAATATAAAATTTCAACTTCTTAGCTCAATCCATTCATGCTTTACAGACATATAGACCATGTCGGGGAAACCACTTTTTGGGATTCAGGGGACCGCAAAACGTGTATATCCATCAAAATTGTAGCTTGTATTTAGATACACAAAATCAAAGTAATTCGTATCTTGTACTGTATTTAGATTTAGTATTCTTTTTTTTAGTATCTTGATCAACTCTGGTTTTAATACATCATTCTGGCTAAGCTGTTGAATTGCATAACCTAGAATAGGTCCTATATTAGCAAACCAATAAGAATTTGAGTATCCCTATCTTGCAATTATCCGAACTGATAGATTAGCCGAAATAAAACTTAACAAAAAGTTTTTAACATAAATTCTATTGCAGTCACCATATTCTTTAAAATTTATTCATTGAGCAAGGGCGGGAATAAATCGTCCGAAATAATACACTAAAAAATTTTCATTATAATCAACTTCGGCTACTCGTGATTGTCATCCAAGCAATTCTACAATTGGAAACAGAGCTCATTTTTTAACAATAGAACTTTATTCCCTCCGACGGTAATTTGATGAATATATGACAATTTTCTTCAAGATAAAAAAAGACATAGTGCAATTTAATAACTTTTTTTTTATTTTGATCTGATTGCGAGTGAATTTTTTTGTTAAAGAATTTCTCTTAGTGAGCCTCTCATCTCTCTTGAATGAAAGACATAATTTTTATAATAAATATTGAACATCTGTTTTGAAAAATCTTCCAAGCATCATCTAAATCTGTTTTTCTTTTATTTTCAAGCACGAATAGCAATAATAATAATAAAGGCATTTGGCTGCGTAAGAAGAAGAAAAGAACTTGAAGGAAAGATTTATTTGGAGAGTAAAAAATTGTAATCTATAAAAAAAAAAAAAATAGCCAAATGAATTGGACTATCGAATATCTATTTTTTATTAAATTATATAATTCGGTTTATAAATCTAATTAGACACCTCGATTGCCTAATTTCCAGAAACTAAACCTGATTAATTTTATGGAATATTTCATACTCGAGAAAGAAATCCTGGTTGTCAAGTTTTATATATTTAAAGTACATGTACATATAGGCTTATAAAGCGATATGTGGGACTGTCATGTGATTTCGCTTAAATATATATAACCTAAGCCATTTAAGACAATAAAGATACTCGTATATTAATACGATATATATTTGGTATCCAAATGGCTTAAATAAAATCATCGGACTGCCCGGGGTCCGAACCCGCGAGCCCTGGTAGAGAAGGCAAGCACGCTACCAACTCCACCAAGCCCGAAGGCTAAAAAAATCTTATTTTAGGGGAAATCGATAGGCAGGACCCTCTCGACCTATTAAAATTCATTTTTACTTTCTCTTCAACTAAATATGAAATATAGGCCTATAGAGAGAAAAAGTATTGTTTACTTTTTCTTATATATGTTAATACTGTATATTATATAAATACAAAATCGTCCAAAGAATACTAGTATTTTACTGATCCATTCTTTCAGTTTTTTTTTCTCTCAAAATTTGCTATAACGATTTTGTTTAAAATTCATAAATCAATTATTTGATACAGGACAGAGGAGTTGGCAGCTAATCAACTATATCTACATCTACCTTAATCTTATATCTAAATCAATTAATTTTTAGATGCCCTTTAAAATGCATATTCTCATTATTCCCTTGAAATCTTTTTAAGCAAATTTTACCCTTGTACTTCATTAGAAAGATAAGAGAAATGGTTGCCATGGTAACACAATATAAATCTTTTTCCATGTTTATAAATTAAACATCTTGAATTCTTATATATCAGCGGAAACAAAATATATGACGACACAAAATATCTGGTGTGAAAAGCACAGAACACAACTTTCGATTACCGAAGGTAAGAGAAAGTTGTGTTAATTAAAAATTCAATAATTGTTAAGGTTACTCGAATAATAGGCCTATTAATAATAATAATAATATAAATATAAATCTCTTTAATCATTCAAACTCAAACTACTTCTCAAGTCTATTTATAAGTCGTCTTAGGTTTACTTGATGAAAACTGACACCAAAATCGTTCAGGTGAACCAAGAGCAAACAAGTGTAAACCTGAGTATGGTATTTCTTTGAAATACGTCAAAATGATAAAAAAAAAATCTATATTACTTGGGAAAATACAAAAAAAACTAGACTCATTAAAATTTAAAATGTAAATATGGTGTGAGTGACATCACAACACACATCTTTATACCGAGCTAACAATTGTAAGATCTGGTCTCTTATTTAATCATTGAATAGCTTAACTAGAACTGAAAATTAAACTAGAACTCAAAAATCATAGTAAATTAGCAAATCCGAGATATAGATAGTTAACTATAACTGAAGCAATCGGCCTTAAGAGAAAAAGATTTTAATCAAATAATCCTAAAAACTTCTCTATTGCCTCGGGATCTCCAGCCTTTTCTGTTCGACCATTTTGGTTTGATTTCCCAGATAGACCGGAGAGCCCTTTGAGGGTTAGAGATAACAAGATTCGTCAGAAAAAATAGTCCTATTTTCAAAAATAATGTTAAATAATAACACAGAGAACAAAAAAGACCATTTTTTTGTTACCGGGGTATTTGAAGATATTTTTGGCTATTTGGTTAGCGCTGATTCCATCCATTCCAAAATGTCATCAGTCAATACACGTCTAGTTTTAGAGCTATAGAGAAAATTAAATTTTAATAGAAAATGTGCTGTAGAGCGGCTCTTTTTTTGAATTAGCTGAATTTTTTTTTAAGACGTTATCCCTTAAAAGTATGCAGATAGATGAATTACATAGATATATAAAGTTTCAGTTCAATCGGAAGGTGATATAGTGGTGCAAAACATTGCTAAAAGTTTAGAAAAATCGAATTTTTTTTCAGTTTTTTTTAACACCTCTAATGCAATTTTTTCCATTCCTGAATGCAAAAAACATATATTGACGATATTCTTTAGTTTTTTAGCTTTCCAAAAATCATTAATTCGTGAAAATCTATTAATTCAAAATAGTTAAATATATTTAAATAGCATTTAGGGGAGGGGGGGAGCAACCACTCGTCAGGAAGAGAGGGGGTATGCAATTAATATATACATAGATTATTAATTATTATTATTATTATTATTATATAGAGATTAATTATTTAAAAAATATAAAACGAAAATTCACAATGGGAAAAATATAGTTTATATTTGTTTTTAATAGACAAAAAATTTTCATGATAAGACAGGGGGGGCATTGACCCCCTGCCCCCCGCTGGCATGCTAAATAGTTAAAAATTTATTCCTATTAACTCAACTGTCCGAGAGAGCAAAGCGCCTAAAAGATAGGCAGCCAAAGTGTTTTTTTCACCAGAATGGTAACTCTTTTGTTTATACAATAATTTCGCTAATTATTAACAGATTTTCACGAATGAATTATTTTTGGAAAGCTAAATGACTATAGAATATATTAAAAAGATGTTTTTTGCATTAAAGATCAAATGGAAAAAATTTTAATAGGTATGTCCAAGTATTTTGGACTGAAACTTTATATTTCTATGTAATTTCATCTATCTGCATATGTTTAAGGGGTAACGCCTTAAAAAAAAACCTAGGTAATTGAAGGTATTAAAATTTATTTTTCTCTATAACTCTAAAACTAGACGTGATGGGGCAAAACTGATAGCATTTTTGGAATAGGTTCAAATACCCCGGCAACAAACTCACTGCTCCCCTGTGTAATTTAAGCCGAAATGAATATCAATCTCCCTCCAAAATTGAAATGTTGCTCTTGCCTGTGGTTTTAAGGAAACCTGGATTTAAAACTTTGCAGAGAAAAAATAGACTAAAAATAATGTTCTATTTATATTTTTACTATACTAAGAAAAACAAATATAAACCAATATCTTTACGGGAACATAGAAATTGGTTTCTAAAGATAAGAGGTACTATATTTATTTATTTTAAAAAGAAATTGGGTTCTCAATCCAATATATTTTTCAATTTTCTAAAAGAGAAAAAAAAATTACGTGCCAAGTTTTAATTAAAATTTTCCTATATAAATTTTAATAAGAATGATAAAGAAGGGCGTGGTTTTGCTTTGACTCGTGTGTACGTTTTGCGTGATTCTATCCGCAACAGCTCCTTTCCGAACTTTTAATAATAATAGACCGGTGTAAAAAATAATTGCGAAAAATTCTATATATCGGAATATACTATATCGATAAAAGAAACTAAAAGGAAGAGAGATTGTTTTCTTATTTCAACGGGTGAAAAAAGTTTTTTTTTTACTCTATAGTGTTCCGAATTTAATCTATCACCTCTTTATTTCCTTCCTTTCAAACAAATTGCTAAACGCATCTGTCGAACGTCGAGTTAGAAAGTTTTTTTATTTTTATTAAGTATTAAAGAATCAAACTTTGATTAAAAAGGAAAAAAGTTTTTGATAATTACCATTTGAATATTATTTGGGGTATCTAGATATTGAATTTTTAGTTGTTGAAAACACTTTTTTACGCGGGAAAAAATTTTGGTTCCGCGGGAAAAAAAAATGTTTCGGCAAAAAAATTGGCTCTCTAAAAAAAAGGTAAAATATTTTTCCGGTCGGGGAAAAATTTTGGTTCCGCAGAAAAAAAATGTTTCGGCAAAAAATTGGCGTCTCTAAAAAAAGGTAAAATATTTTTCCGGCCGGGAAAAAATTTTGGTTCCGCGGGAAAAAAAAATGTTTCGGCAAAAAATTGGCTCTCTAAAAAAAAGGTAAAATATTTTTTCGGCCTGGGAAAAATTTTGGTTCCGCAAAAAAAAAAAAATGTTCCGCGGCGGCAAACTTTGGTTCCGCGGGCGGTAAAAAATTTTTACCGACTTTCGAGAAAAACCGGTTTTTTTTCATTATCGAGGTCGGTAATGAAAATCCATTACCGTCCAGCCCTACGTCTAAGTATCCATAATCTATGTATTGTATAATATAAAAAACAAATTTATACGAAATCTAAGAACCAAATATTTATTAAAACAATTATTTCCCCCCCCAACAAAAAAAAAAAAAAAATTGGGGTTTGCATCTCATACAGTTCGATAAAATGTATTTAAATCATTTGAATACCAATTGGTACATGGTATAAATAAATAATGTCCTAGGAACACATATATGGTAATTGACATAATAAATTTCAGGCCACCGGATCCTCGATCTACAATCAGGGGCGCCGGAACGAATTTGAATCAGGGGGGCAAAAAAAAATTTTAAATAAAATCACAATTTTAATAAAATTAAAATTTTAAAAAATTTGATAGTGATTTTATCAAAAATTTTTGGAAAAAAATTTGGAAAAAAATGAATTTCTTACTCTTTTAATTTTTTTTAATTTAGAAGATTTTATTTTTCAAAAGTAAAAATATATCATTTTTGAAAATAAATGAAATAAAAAAGAAATTTTGCCTCCCTCTGCCCCCCTGTAGGATGCCAGGGGGGGGCAATGTACCCTTGCCCCCTCCCAGTTCCGGCGCCTATGTCTACAATAACAACCCTGCTTGGTTCACTATCAAAAAAACATACTCTTATGTTAAACACATATAGGGCAGCAGGCAGACTTGACGGGCCACGGGGCTACATAATAATACGGGCCATAATAATACCCCGGGGATATACCCCTCCCCCTGTCTGCGGGCCTGAACACGTATATCTATGAGTAGAAAAAGGCGGCGGCCTACGCAGTGGCGTAGCGCGGGGGGGAGCAAGGGGGGTCATGCCCCGGGCGCTACTCACAAAGGGGCGCCAAATGGTCCGAAAAACAAAAAATTGCTGGATAATTTTTTCTCAAATTTAAAGCCTAGCTTGAGCCGATGACTTTATTTATTTATTAATTTTACATATAATATTATATGGTTTTCGAATGGGGGGCAAGGGCTGATCCAGAGGTGTTTCTCGGGGGTGGGGGTAATTTGGTGTGACTGGTCGCACAATACAATTTTTTCTTAATTTCAGTAATTTAAAGGCGCATTTTGTACTTGTTTGCCAGTATATAAATAGAAATCAAATTTTTAAGTATTAATTTTCAAAATTTTACATTAAAAGTAAATTTTTTTTCGAAAAAAAGTTTTTTTTTTTAATCTCGGGGGGGGGGGGTAATTACCCCTTTACCCCTCTCCCCTTGTATCCGCCCTTGATGGGGGGGGGCGCTAAAAAGGTATAGTGCCCCGGGCGCGAGTTAAGCTCACTACGCCACTGGGCCTACGAAGTTTTGATTGAAAAAATAAAATAAAAAAAAGATTTTTAAAAAATGCTTTTATTTAAATTGAACTAAAAAGAGAGAAATAAGAAAGAAATAATTTAATTGTTCTTGTTAAAATTTTTTAATATTTGACTTAAAATAAAAGCGTGGGGCGCTTCGAAGTGATTCCGAGACTCGCGCCCCCACGCTTTTATTTTAAGTCATAAATATTAAAAAATTTTAACAAGAACAATTAAATTATTTCTTTCTTATTTCTCTCTTTTTAGTTCAATTTAAATAAAAGCATTTTTTTAAAAATCTTTTTTTTATTTTATTTTTATTTTAAGCTTTTTAGTCTTTTAGTCTTATCAAAAATCATCAATATGATAAAGTACCACATTAGTTTGGCCTGTATTGATTTGGTTCAATTGAAAAATTATTCATTATCATAAAAAAATGACTCGTAAATATCAAAATTCAAAACTATAGTTAATAGGGCCTTATTTGCGTGAGGCTTCAAATAAAGTACCACATTAGTTTGGTCTATTTTGATCAAAACCACCATATAGTGGCGTCATCAAAAATGACTCTTAAGTATTACATTTCACACCTTTAGCCCATCGGGAAGTCTTTTGAAATTACATTAAATCGCGAAGGGTTTCAAATAAAGTACCACATTAGTTTGGTCTATTTTGATCAAAACCACCATATAGTGGCGTCATCAACAATGACTCTTAAGTATTACATTTCACACCTTTAGCCCATCAGGAAGTCTTTTGAAATTACATTAATTCGCGAAGGGTTTCAAATAAAGTACCACATTAGTTTGGTCTATTTTGATCAAAACCACCATATAGTGGCGTCATCAAAAATGATCCTTAAGTATTACATTTCACACCTCTAGCCCATCGGGAAGTCTTTTGGAAATTACATTAATTCGCGAAGGGTTTCAAATAAAGTACCACATTAGTTTGGTCTATTTTAATCAAAACCACCATATAGTGGCGTCATCAAAAATGACTCTTAAGTATTACATTTCACACCTCTAGCCCATCGGGAAGTCTTTTGAAATTACATTAATTCACGAACGGTTTCAAATAAAGTACCACATTAGTTTGGTCCATTTTGGTAAAACCAAACTCACAATTTGCGTCATCAAAAATGACTCTTAAATATCAAATTTCACACCTCTAGCTCATCGGGAAGTGTCCTTAACAAAGCCATAAAGTTGGTGACCTTGAAAGAGTAAGTTAAATAAAAGCATTTAAAAAATTGAAACCATTGGAACCTGACGCGACTTGAGACAGTGTAGTAAAAAAAACAACCATCGATCCACCTTTAGAAAATAATTATGGAAGGTTAACGATTCAAAAAAAATCGGAAGTGGGATTTTCTATCCATGTTAGAGAGAGATCCACAACTTATCGATACACACTGCACGAAAAAACTGAGAGAACTGAGAGCAAAACTAATGTGAAATCTGAACCTTCAGTACAGATGAATGTACAGTGTTTTACTCAGATAATGGCACCGGGAAACTGAGCGTGTATGGGTAACTGTCTCGAGACAAAAAATTCACTCTGTAAGCCCTATTTATTTCGTATAAAGAATATTTAGCTAACTTCTACAGTATAAATGAATTCGGATTTGGTACTGACAAGGCAATTAATTTGTTTTTTCAATTAAATCTAAAAAGGCTCTTAAATTTTTTTATAATAAATTTGCCATTTTTTTTATTTTATTTTTTTTAAATTCTCTCTCAAACCCCCGATGTTCATTTAAAGGAGTGTCTGAGACATATGGCGAAGGGGCGAACGGCAAACAAATAATCTTTAAAAACTTCTAAATTGAGATTAATAATAAAAAAAAAAGAACTTTAATTTAAATTTTTTTCTTTCCGGTTTAAAAAGTTAAGCCTGATTTAAGATAAATTTAATGATTTCCTCTTATTTCTTTGTTTTTTCACATTTTTTATTTTTATTTTGAATTTTTATAATAAAAACATTGTCAGAATTGTATGAAACATTTTCGAATTGGATTAGGCCTTTTCTATGAATATGACATTAAGCTTACAAATTTTCTCACCTGTGACCGTGGAATTCTACAATCGAGTGTTTTATGAAATTTTAAATTTCGAGTATGGTCACATAGCCCTATTTTCCTGAAAGTTTTTTGAGAAAAATTGAAAAATATTTATGGAACTCGGAATTTTATTTTCAATTCTCAATTTGTCGTCTAAAAAATGTTTAAGTGACAAAGTGAAAAATAATTATTAGTTTTTGATAAAATTTGTTGAATAGGGTTTCTGAAATGTTATTTTGTTGGTCCTTTAAAAAAATACACTGATGCCAAATTTCTCCTAAAATAAAAATGCCTTTCGTTTTCTTATACCGTATTAGTAGGCCTATATTCTTCCAAGTGCTTCTTTTCACCTGAAAATGTTCTTCTTGTAACGATATAATATTATTTTAAACTTTTTGGAAGTGTCATTTAAAATTTTATTAAATTAAAGTAGAAAATAAAAAAAATGTAGGTTTCTCCTTATAAGTCAGCTTTTAATTTTCAATATTAACCCTATCTCAATATTTAATATTGCATTATGTCTTTTTTATATCTCAATGAACCCACAAAATCAGAGGCGTACCGAGGCAGTTGGGGACCTGGGGCGGAACTAGAAGAGGGGGCCTTATATTGAATTTTTTTTTTTGTTGGGGGGTGGTCATCTTTAAATATCCCTCTCCTCCATACACAAAAATATTTGTAAAATACCGTATATCCCTGAACCCCAAGGGCCCCGGGGCCTCTCAAAGAGAAATTTTCATTAAATTTTGTTTTTACTTGAGCCCTGAGTGCCCCGGGGCCTCTCAAAAGGAAATTTTCATTAAATTTTGTTTTTACTTGAGCCCTGAGGGCCCCGGGGCCTCTCAAAGAGAAATTTTCATTAAATTTTGTTTTTTTTTTTATCTAAATTTTCCCATTTTTACTTGAGCCCCAAGGGCCCCGGGGGCTTTCAAAGAAAAATTTTCATTAAATTTTCTTTTTTATCTAAATTTTTCCATTTTTACTTGAGCCCCAAGGGCCCCGGGGCCTCTCAAAGGGAAATTTTCATTAAATTTTCTTTTTTTATAAATATATGGGGGCCTATGCCGGCTCGGGGCCTGGGGCGGACCGCCCCCCCTCGCCCCCCCCCTCGGTACGCCACTGCACAAAATCCCAAAAAAAAGTCTAAAATCAAATCAGTGGCGGACTCAGGGTTTCTTTTAAGAGGGAGGGGGGTCAAATATTTTGTTTGGGGAAGGCGGAGGCACATTCGGCCAGGTACCTTGAGGTTGTCCAATATCTTTTCTCTTGGTGGTATACGAATACAAATAACATTTAGTTTAAAAGTACATTTATATATTGATAGTATACTACCAATGGTAGCATTCCACACTTTGTTTCCTACCCGTGGCTTCATCGCAACGAATTTGGTGGCTATTGCCCTACTCTGTTTCCAAGCCTGTCGGCCAAGTTTTATATTTTAGATTTCAAAAAAAAAAAAAAATATTTTCAGGATAAATTCTACTTATAGGCTTATGCCTACAAGTAACAAACCATCCCTCAGAGAATCATACTCGAGGACATGTAATGATAATGAAAATATATTGTAATTAACATATAGAAAGACAAAACAATTTTTACCTTAGCCAACCTACCGAAAGCTTATGAAAATAGAGGCCCAGTAATTGATCAAGTTTTGCTAATTTGATTATACTCAGAGTGTTGAAGGCTCTTGTTTGCACTATTAATTTTATCTAATTTTTCTTGTTATAATTTATATGAATTGTATAACGCAATCAATTTTTAGGCTCTTCTTAAATAAAAATGAATTTTATTTCTTATCAAACACATTTACCAGACGTGTTATATGCAATCTCCAAATTCTCAAAACTTTTTTTACTTTCTCTTACCTCTATATATATGTTAATATATATAGAGAGAGAAAGTATTGGTTTCATGTCAAAAATTCGATGTCGAGATTTTGATGGATCTTCACGTTTTGAGGTCCCCTGAATCCAAAAAAGTGGTTTTCGCGACATGGTCTGTCTGTCTGTGTGTCTGTCTGTGTGTCTGTCTGTGTGTGTGTCTGTGAACAAAATATCTCAAGAACAAAAAGAGCTAGGAAGTTGAAATTTTATATTTAAGTTAGGCACCCCCATGGGACGTGACACGAAGCTTTTGAACAAAATCAGCCAAAGAGTACTAGTACTTTACTGATGCACTTTTTCAGTTTTTTTCGATTTTCTCAAAATTTGCTCCAACGATTTTTTTTAAAATTCAAAAATCAATTATTTTTTAGATTCTCTATAAAATGTATATTCTCATTTTGTGATTGAAATCTTCTGAAGACCACTTTACTCTTGTTCTTCATAGGAAAGATAGGAATTTCTCCTATGGTTGCTATGGTAACAAAATATAAATATTTTGCCATACTTATAAATTGTACATCTTGAAAATCGCATGTACCGTACTGTCGGAAACTAAATACATGTCGACACAAAAAATCTGGTGAGACAAGCACAGTACACAACTTTCGATTACCGAAGGTAAGAGAAAGTTGTGTGCTGTGCGCCAGTCACACCAGATTTTTCCATATGAATTGTCCCATCATTGAGGAACCACCAACAACTTATACCTAGTATAACAAATTTGATTAAGATGAAGATAACTTATACATTTAATGAATCAAATCTCAAATAATCCATTCTTTTTATAAATGGTGTTAATAAATTAGGCAGATATTCACAGACGAAAGCAAGCTCTCTGATTGGCTAAAGTTGGCACACTATTAAAGGGATCTCTTGACAATAACGTGCCAAGTGATTGTTCTACTCACCCTCAACAATCAAACAATTTATTTTGGTGTTAAGGGAGGATTGCCAGCATTAGCTCAGGTAACTCGCTGTGGCTATTTATGTATTTACAAGATGTGAGTTGAAAAATTTTTACTTTCTATATATTAATTTATTTAATTGAAGAAATTTATGAGAAAACTGACAAATTATCTCTATTAAAATCATTAAGGAACATTATTAGGCTATAAATCATTTTAACATCAATTCAACGTTAAATTATCAAAATTTAAATGAAATACTGAACATTAAAAACGAAGATTAAAAATAATATACGTAATTTCTCTGCATAATAATAAATCCAGTAAATTAGTGTTTGCAATTAATTTCACTTCAACCCTTATGAGTTCAGAGAATGATATATTTAAGCTTATTATATACAAATATTGAGTTCTAGGAATTTTAAGCTAAGACACGAGTTCATTTTCAAAACAAGCAAATGAATGTACTAAATTTAAATAACAACAACAACAACAAAAACATTTTTTCCAAACTACAAAAGTATCATTCCCAGGTGAATAATTTCAACCAAAAGTTGCTAGAAATCTAAATACACACACACACACACACCCAAAGTCAGATTAAGAGCCTTCAACGAACTAAGCGCTAATTTTGGAATCTCCTTGCAATTGTATCAATAATTCAAAATATTAAAACAAGATAATGGGTTCGGACCCGATGAATATTTATTTAATCTTTTGGTAGCAAATGATATAAATAAATGTCCCTGAATAATTTGTATCGTAATATCGCCTGCTGAGTGGCGAAAGTTCGAAATTCAACAATCCGAGAAAAGGCGTTTGAAAGTTTTATAAAAATCTACATTCAAATAGCCGGGCAACAAATTAATTGGGCAGAATCAATAGCAAAGAATGGAAATATATTTTCGCCACTTTGCTACTCAAAAGAGAAGACGTTTTAACAACGTTTGCTCGGCTCAACTCAAAAATTGAATTTTCAGACATTCGCTACTATGATTCTCAGCAGGGGATATAGACTATATTTTTAATTATATATTTATTTCATTTGTATTACGGTCAATAACTTTTTCTCGCTTAGGACGGGATATAAACTAGCTAATAAATAGCAAATTTAAATGAATTTAGCCTGCAGGCCTGGCAAGAAGAATGGACAAAAGTCAGCAAGATCAATGTTTTTGATAAAATGGTGGAAGCAGTCCAAATTAATACAATTAAATAAAAGAAATTTTTGTTTTTTTCAAATATATCTCCGGCGGGTGTTCAACGATCTTGTTTCTATGGGGCCACCTATTCCTTCACCGCTTGGCGTTGCTTAACAACATTGATCTTAATTAAATAAAAGAAACTTGTGTTTTCTTTCTTGAACAAAAAGTGACAGGTAGTATGTCATTTTTTGTCCATCCTTCTTGCCATCATTTTTAATTTTTAATAATTATACCAAAAAACGACATACTACCTGTCACTTTTTGTCCAAGAAAGAAAACACAAGTTTCTTTTATTTAATTAAGATCCATGTTGTTAAGCAACGCCAAGCGGTGCTGAAAATCGGAATAGGTGGCCCCAGAGAAACAAGATCGTTGAACACCCGCCGGATATACGTATATTTGATATATAGATTGATATATATATGTATTTAAATAGATTATAAAGTCAAATGGCTTCAGCAGCCGAAATGACTTAAAAAAAAAAAAAATGTTTGCACTCAGAACTCCATAAATTCGAGTACACCATTAAGTCTAAAACTTTGATTTTTAATAAGGAGCCTGCCGCAGGCAGGCTTTGCTACTGGTAGAAGAATATTAATAATGGTCTTGTAACTAAAATTGGGTAAAATAAAACCCTTCAAATTTAAGAGGGCATGACCCACTGACCCTTTGGCCTCTTCAGTCATAATTTTTAATGAAATAAATATTTTCTGTTTTATAATATAATAATTAAAATAATATGCCGTTATTTTTTTAAAACACAATAACAAAAAAATACAAGTTAAATAATTTTTTCCATTATCTTTTTCTTTTTTTTTTTAATATTTAAACTTGTCACTAAACATTAACAATAAATAAAACTTGATAAAAGCGGCGAAAAAAAAAGACAATGCGTGACGGACATTTGAAATGACTAGATAATATCATTAAAAAAAAAAAGCAAATTTTATTTTTATTTTTACAAAAACAGTTTAAATTAAAATATCAAACAATTAAAGTGTATATCTTGTAAAGCTGAAGAGGAAATGTTCACCCCTAATAAATGAAGGGGAGAGAGATAAATATAATTTAAGTTGTCGAGATCCTAGGGAGATTTACTCGAAATCTGATCCACAGGCAAGTTAATTAAAAAAGGGTTGGGGTGCTAATTGCGAGAGCACGTAGTTCGTTTCGCTCGCTCTCTTGCTCTTTCCAGTAATTAAAAACTCACATCTGACTGCAAACATCGGTTTCGATCAAAACCAACTAACCTACACAGCCAACTCTTTTCAAAAATGTCTAAGTAGAAAAAAAAATAATTATTTCAAATTAATAAATTCTAGTTCAAGGATTGATTAAAAATCTGTTGTAACTGGTTGCACAACTTTCTCTTATTTTCAGTAAGTGAAAGTTGTATTCTGTGCTTGTCACACCAATAATTTTGTGAAAAAAAATCTGATTGTCTTTTGGGATACTAAATTTACAAATTTTCCTTGAAAATGATAATTACTATGCATTTGTTTACTAAATTTACAAATTTATGCGTTAAAATATTTTTCACAACAAAAAAAACATTTTAAAATTACAATTTTCTTCGAAAATAGAGTACGTATTGTAATTTTCGTTAAAAATTGTGTTGTAATTTTAGAAAACAATTTGGGATTAATAGAAGCACAGCAAATTAGATAGCTTAAAAAAATACGGTCTTAACAAATTAAGTAGTCGAGATGGTAAAGGCGTTGTACAAGTCAATTTGTTAAGTAAAGAATCCAACAGCTCGAGTTCAAATCCCTCGAGGGACAAGATTTTTTCTCGCTGGTCAAATTGCTTTCGAAAATTACAAAACATTTTCATTCTAATTTTCAAACGGCTTTCAAAAATTACAATATGGTTTTTGCAAAGCCTTAGTAAATTTAGTATGTTTTTGTTTATGTAATTTGATTCCTATACAAAAA